>CM051258.1:2479003-2659003 GCA_027921565.1 Artemia sinica | reverse complement strand
ACAAGACATTTTGCATATAAACATTTGTTCCAATTTATTCATTTGAAAACTTCAACCAATTCTTACTCCTTCTTACTTGTCAAACCACACATTCTTGATGACAACTAGTCATCTGTAAGTTTGCTAATGTTACATTCCTGCTAAAATATTACAGATTCTTGCCAATAGATTAAGTAAACAAAATTCAGAATCGGTAACCCGTAAATTAATCAGCGAAGTAACGACCCTTAACAGATGGACATGAAAACACTGTCTTAATGAATGTACGTCATTCTTTTTAAAACCCGTTCATTTCCGAACTCACCTATTATCCAAGTTGAATTGTATGCTTTTTGCGCGTGGACACCGGTTGCCCCTTAAAGGCTACGAGCCTGAGAAAATTCGCCTGATTTTCAAAAAAGGGGGAAAACCCCTAAAAGTCATAGAATCTTAATGAAAATCACCTTATCAGATTCAGCGTATCAGAAAACCGTGTTGTATAGGTTTCAAGCTCCTATCTGCAAAAATGTAGAATTTTTTGCCAGAAGAAAGATCACGGATGTGTGTTTTTTTTTTTTTTTTTTTGTTTTTTTTTTTTTTTTTTTTTTTTTTTTTTTTTTCCAGGGTTTATCATATCAACCAAGTGGTCCTAGAATTTCTTGAGAGAGCTCATTTAAAAGGAAATTAAAAGTTCTAGTGCCCTTTTTAAGTGACCAAAAAGATTGGAGGGAAACTAGGGCCCCTCTCCCGCCCTTTTTTTTTTCCAAAAATCGTCCGATCAAAATTTTGAGATAGCCATCTCGTTCATCGTAGTTAAAAAGCCAAATAACTATGACTTTGGATATAACATGATCCTTCCCCCACAAAGTCCTAGGGAGTGTCTTTATATTATAAAATTTGCCCATTGTTTACGCATAGTTTTGGTTATTGGGAAGTATGCATATATTTTCGAGTGGAGGGGGGGACGAATTTTCTGATGAGAGTTTTTCCAAAGGAGAACTTCCTCCGTGGATGTGGGACCATATGTCCTGGCATTATTTAAAGAAAAAAACGATCAAGAATTATATTTTAAAAAAGCACGATTTTTCAACTAAAAGTAAGGAGCAACATTAAGACTTAAAACGAACAGAAACTATTACATATTTAAAGGGGGTTGCCTCCTCATCAACACCTCGCTCTTTAAACTAAGTTTGAATTTTGTCCCAAATCTTCAAGAACTCCACAAATCAGCTCCACAAACTACCACAAAATCAGAATTAATAAATAAATGAAACCCAAAACAAACAGAAATTTAAATAGGTCAAACTCAAAACGAGCAGAAATTAATCTGAGTAGGGTTCTAAACCCTATGCATTCTAAAAGCCAGAATATAATTTGTACTTTATTGAAACAAATTCATATGAATTTACTGAAAAAATGTGCATTGTCAGTTTAATATACATAATGCTGATATTTATTCATTAAAATCTTAATTAATTTTTGATTTCTTAAAGTTAAAAAAGTGAAAACATTTGAAAGAATTTTTTTCAAGTAAAGTACAAATTATATTCTGGCTTTTAGAAAACATAGGGTTTAGAACTCTACTCAGATTAATTTCTGCTCGTTTTGTGTTTGACTTATTTTTAATTTCTGTTTTGGGTTTCATTTATTTATTGATACGGATTTGTGATAGTAGTATGCTTGGTAGATTATTTGATTTTTGAAAAACTTTTTTTGAAAAACTTATTTTGTGCAAAAAGTTTTTTTTGATTAATTTCTGTTCGTTTATATTGACATAGTCTTCTTCAGGGAGAAAGACCGAGCCTCTTCTGAAGTTAAACAACCATCCATAAAAACCTTTAATACCCCCTGGGCATAACTTACAACCCTTGCCCCTAATCTCTGGGATTTGTTTCAACCCCAAAAGCCTTGTTATATGATATCTAAACTATTTGAATAGAATGGCTATCTCAAAATTCCTATTAGACGCATTTCGGGACAATATGAAGTGTGTGTAGTGGTGAGAGGGTAGCTGCTCTCTGATCATTTGACTCTTAAAAAGAGCACTAGAGCGTCTGATTACCAATCCAATGAGCCCCCTTTGAAGTTTACATGAACACACTTTCTATAAAAACCCTATATGTCCCAAGAGCACAACTTATAACCCTTGCCCTGACGGCTGGGGGGATTTTTTATCCTCAAAAATACGATTTCCAGACCTATCTGATAGGCTTAACAAAATGGCTATATCAAAATTTTGATTGTGAGTGTCATTTGCCCTCTGATCACTTTCGACTGATAAAAAAGGCGCTAGTCCTCTCAATTTCCAATCGAATGAGCGCTTTATGAAGCTCCTACGACAAAACTTTCTATAAAAACGTTATATGCGCCAAGGGCATAACTTACAGCCCTTATCATAAGGGCTATGGGGGAAGGGTTGTCATATTCAAAAACATAATTTCCAGACCTTTCAACTACGTTGAACAAAATGGCAATATCAAAATGTTGGGCGGAACTATATGGGGAAATGATGGGCGTTGGGGCGGGGGATTCTCCCTCTGATTACTTTCGGCTATTAAAAAGGGCAATTGCCCTACTCATCAATTTCCAATTAAAGAGCCCTTTTTGAATTTTTTACGACAACACTTTCTATATGAAATTATATGCCCCAGGGCATAACTTACAACCTTAGCCCTAAGGGCTGTTGGGGGGTTTGTCATACTCAATAACACAATTTCCGGATCCCTTCAAACTACGTTACACAAAATTGCAATATCAAAATGTTGATTGGAAGGTGTTTGGGGAAATGATGGGTAAGGGGGGGGGGCATTCTCCCTCCGATCGCTTTTGACTATTAATAAGGACACTAGCCCTCTCAATTCCCAATTGGAATGAGTCCTTTTTGAAGTTTCTACGACAACGTTTCAAAGACCTAATTTCCAGAACTTTCAACTACGTTGAACAAAATGTCTATTTCAAAATTTTGATTGGATGTGTTTGGGAAAATGGTAGGCTTGAGAGGGGCGTTAGTTGCCCTCCAATCACTTTCGACTATTAAACAGGGCGCTGGCGCTTTCAATTTCCAATCGAATGAGCCCTTTTTGAAATTTCTACAACAAAGCTTTCTATAAAACCTTATATGCCCTTAAAACCCTTGCGCTGAGGGCTGGGGGGGAGTGCCATCCTCAAAGACATAATTTCCGGACTTTTCAACTACGTTGAACAAAATGACTGTCTCACAAATTTTATTGGATGTTTTTGGGGAAATGATGGGCGTGGGAGGGGTATTAGTCCAATCACTTTTGACTATTAAAAAGGGCACTAGCCCTTCGAAGTTTTCGAAGTTTCTATGAAAACTCTCTATAAAAACCTTATATGCCCCCAGGGAATACTTACAGCCCTTGCCCTGAGGGGTGTGTGTGTGGGGGGGGGGGGGTTGATCATCCTCAAAGACATAATAATCAGAACTTTCAACTACGTTGAAAAAATTGCTATCTCAAAATTTTGATTGGATGTGTTTGGGTAAATGGTGGGCGTGAGAGGGGGGTTAGTTGCTCTCCATTCACTTTCGACTATGACAAGGGCACTAATCCTTTCAATTTCCATCAAATGAGCCTCTTTGAAGTTTCTACGACAACACTTTCTATAAAAAACTTATATGCCCCCAGGGTATAACTTAAAACCCTTACCCTAAGGCTCTGAGGGGATTGTCCTCCCAAAAGACCTAATTTCCAGTTACTTTTAACTACATAAAATAAAATGAATATCTCAAAATTTTGATTGGATGTGTTTGGGGAAATGGTGGGCGTGAGAGGGGGGCTAGTTGCCCTCCAGTTACTTTCAACTATTAAAAGGGCACTAGCCCTTTCGATATTTTATCGAATGAGCCCTTTTTGAAGTTTTACGACAACACTCTCTATAAAAACTCATATGCCCCTCAAAATTTTGATTGTATGTGTTTGGGGAAATGGTTGGCGTGAGAGGGGCGTTAGTCGCTCTCCAGTCACTTTCAACTATTAAAAAAGGCACTAGCCCTTTCAATTTCCAATTAAATGAGCCCTTTTGAAGTTCTACGACAACGCTTTCATTGAAAACCCTTATATGCCCCCAGGCTATAACTTATAACCCTTGCCCTGAAGACTGTTTGGGTAGTCTTCTGCTCAAAGGTATAATTTTCTGAACTTTGAACTGCGTGGAACAAAATCGCTATCTCAAATATTTTTATTGGATGTGTTTGGGGAAATGGTGGGCGTGGAAGGGGTTTTAGTTGCCTTCCAATCACTTTCGACTATTAAAAAGGGCACTAGCCATTTCAATTTCCAATCGAATGAGCCCTTTTTGAAGTTTCTACGACAACGCGTTCTCTAAAAACCTTATATGCCCCCAGGGCATAACTTACAACCCTTGCCCTGAGGGCTGTGAGGGGTTGTCATCCTCAAAGACCTAATTTCCAGAACTTAAAACTACGTTGAATAAAATGGCTATCTCAACATATTGATTCGATGTGTTTTGGGAAAAGGTGGGCGTGAGAGGGGGGTTAGTTGCCCTCCAATCACTTTCGACTATTAAAAAGGGCACTAGCCCTTTGAATTTCCAATCGAATTAGCCTTTTTTGAAGTTTCTACGACAACGCCTTCTATAAAAACCTTATATGTTCCAGGGCATAACTTACAACCCTTGCCCTGAGGGCTGGGGGGGGAGTGTCCTCGTCAAAACACAATTTCTATCTGGAAGTCAACTACGCTGAACAAAAAGGCTTTCTCAATTTTGATTGGATGTGTTTCGGGAAATGGTGGGCGTGGAAGGGGTGTTAGTCGCCTTCCAATCACTTTAGACTACTAAAAAGGGCACAAACCACTCCAATTTCCAATTGAATGAGTCCTTTTCGAAGTTTCTACGACAACCTCTTCGATACGAAGTGCCCTGCTCTAAAGGAAAAAAAATAATAAAATAATACATTGTGCCAACATCGTTCTTATATGCCCCCAGGGCATAACTTAAAACCCTTGCCCTGAGGGTTGTAAGGGATTGTCCTCCTCAAAAACATATTTTCTATCTGGAAATCAATTACGCTGAACAAAACGGCTATCTCAAAATTTTGATTGGATGTGTTTTGGGGGTATGATGGGCATGGGGGGGGCTAGTTACCCTCCAATCACTTTCGAATATTAAAAAGGGCACAAGCCACTCCAATTTCCAATCGAATGAGCCCTTTTCGAATTTTTTACGACAACTCCTTCGATACGAAGGAGTGGAAAAAAAAATAATAACAAAAAATACATTGTGCCAACATCGTTCTTTACTTAGGCAGCGCGATTGCGCTGCCTATGATACTTTGGTACTTTGATATTAGTTTTGATACTTCGAAAAAAATTTGATGTTGAAAAAAAAATCTTATTTTGAAATAAGGAGTTTTTTTTAACTTAAAACTTTTTGCAATCAAAAAACGAACCAAAATTAATTAAAAAAAAAAATTCTAAAAGTTTTTGTTTCCCCAATCCTGTCCGAAATAATTAACAGGCTTAACAAAATGGCTATATCAAATTTTGATTGGAAGTGTTTGGGGAAATGATTGGCGTGGAGGGAGACATTTGCCCTCTGAACACTGTCGACTAATAAAAAAGGCACTAGTCCTCTCAATTTCCAATCGAATGAGCCCTTTTGGAGCTTCTATGACAAAAATTTGTATTTTAACTTTAAATGCCCCAAAGGTATAACTTATAACCCTTTTCCTGAGGGCTATGGGGGGAGGGTTGTCATCCTCAAAGACATAATTTCAATATTTTTCAACTTGAACAAAATGGCCTTATCAAAATGTTGATCGGAAATGTTTGGGGAAACGATGGGCGGAGGAGGGGATTCTCCTTCTGATTACTTTCGACTATTAAAAAGGGCAATAGCCCTCTCAGTTTCCAATCGAAAGAGCCCTTTTTAAGTTTTTACGACGACAAGACTATCTATATGGCATATATGCCCCCAAGGCAAAACTTACAACCTTAGCCCTGAGGGCTGTGGGGGGTTATCATACTCAAAAAACTAATTTCCGGATCCTTCAACTACGTTCAACTAAATTGCTATATAAAAATGTTGATCAGAAGTGTTTGGGGAAAATGAAGGGTATGGGGGGCATTAACCTTCCGATCGCTTTTGACTATTAAAAAGGGTACTAGCCCTCTCAATTTCCAATTTAATGAGCCCCTTTTGAAGTGTCTATGACAACGCTATCTATAGTTACCTTATATGCCCCCAGGGCGTAACTTACAACCTATGCCCTGGGGGATCTAGGAGCTTGTCATCTTCAAATACATAATTTCCACAACTTTCAGCTACGTTGAACAAAATGGCTATCTCAAAACATTGATTGAGCGTGTTTGGGGAAATGGTAGGCGTGAGAGGAGGGTGAGTTGCTCTTCATTCACTTTCGACTATTAAAAAGGGCAGTAGCCATTTCCATTTCCAATCAAATGAACCTTTTTTGAAGTTTCTACGACAAAACTTTCTATAAAAACCATATATGCCCCAGGGCATAACTTACAACCCTTGCCCTGAGGGTTGTGGGGGGGGGGTTGTCATCCTCAAAGACCTAATTTCCAGAACCTTTCAACTACGTTGAACAAAATGAATATCTCAAATTTTGACTGAATGTGTTTTGGGAAATGGTGGGCGTGAGAGGGGGGTTAGTTGTTCTTCAATCACTTTCGGCTATTAAAAAGGACTCTAGCCCTTGCAATTTCCAATCGATGAGCACTTTTTAAAGTTTCTACGACAACTCCTTCTATAAAAACTTCAGATGCCCCCAGGATATAACTTAAAACCCTTGGCCTGAGGGCTGTGGGGGAGGGGGGTGGTTTTCTTCCTCAAAGACCTAATTTCCAGAACTTCAACTACGTTGAAAAAAAAATGGCTATCTCAAATTTTGATTGCGTGAGTTTGGGAAAATGGTGGGCGTAAAAGGGGGTTATTTGCCCTCCAATTACTTTCGACCATTAAAAACGGCACTAGCCATTTTTAATATATAATATTATATATATATATGATATATATATATATATATATATATATATATATATATATATATATATATATATATATATATATAATATATATATATATTTATATATATATATCTATATATATATATATATATATATATATATATATATATATATCTATATATATATATTATATATATATATTATATATATATATATATATATATATATATATATATATATAAGTATATAAGTAGTATATATATAAGTAGAGAGGGAGGTGCTACTCCCATGCGACACCCCTGCTGCCACCTACAACTTTTTTTTACATAATTTATGTCTCTTTGTTGTCAGTGAGAATGAAAAAACAGGAATTTTCTCACTTTGATGGATGTTTTCTTGGATGATTATGTGTGTGTTGGTCAATTTATTTGATGTTTTTCATGGATGTCAACAGTAATTTATGTCTGTTTTATGGTTTTTGTCAGTGAGCTAAAACCGTGGTAGGAGTTTCTTAAAAATTAACAAACATTTTCATCTATTTTGAAGGTCAGTGTGGGCCAAAAGATAAAAGGAAAGCCCCATCTTTATGAATTTTCTAACCCCTTCATGCATAGAACGATGCGCAATTTCGTAAGGAGTACAGTTTCTTCTGTCAAGAAAGAAGAAAATACAGCCCAGGACTTAGTCAAGGCTCTAAAAGTAATTGTGGTGCTTACAAGAACCGCAAATTATCAAAATCTGCGAGCCATTTCTTAAAGAATCGAAGGCAGGGGCGTAATTTGCTATGGGACAGGAGGGACAACTGGTCCTTCTAGGCCCAGTTTTGCCCCCCCCCCCCCCGACCTCAGTTTGTCCGCCCAGCTGAAATTCAGTTTCTGCAAAAAATCTTGTCACTAAGATAAGCCTGCAAAATTCAAGTATCCAGAGAAACATGCAGTTTTCCTTAGTATATTTTTGTCTTTATGGCAATATATGGATCATTTCTCAGATTTCGCTGTCATTTTAATTTGATATGGGAAACTTGGCTCCAACTTTGCCCCCCCCCCCCCAGGATTTTGACAAAATTACGCCACTGATCGAGGGGTAAATAAAATTGATTGCATGACTTCTAAGCATGACAGTATCTGTTTGGTTGTTGTTGTTTTTTTTTTTTTTGGGGGGGGGACATCAAAAATTTGTTTATATATATTTTGGTTGAGTTTTTGTTATTTGGTTGAGTTTTATATATTTTGGTTGAGTCTGACAAAAATTTCAGAGGGGCTAAACCACCTCTCAATACTACCTTGCTTCTGAGAAAATATTTCATTTTTTAACGAGTAGGGCAAACCCAATGAAAAATCAAGTTTCGAATTAGGTTTTTAACGAAAGTTTATTTTAGCTACTCAAGTATTTATTGTGTCAGCTAATTCCCTCCTCAGACGGTCCCCCCTCAGAAAAATCCTCCCCGCGTATAAAATTTTCTCAATCAAAATAACCTCATTTCTTAAAATTACCAGTTTATTTAAAATCCTCTCTGACTCATTCTTTTTTATTTTCCTCTGTCAAAGTACAAGACATTTTGCATAGAAACATTTGTTACAATTTATTCATTTGAAAACTTCAACCAATTCTTACTCCCTTCTTACTAGTCAAACCACACATTCTTGATGACAACTAGTCATCTGTAAGTTTGCTAAATGTTACATTCCTGCTAAAATATTACAGATTCTTGCCACTATATTAAGTTAAAAAAAATTCAGAATCGGTAACCCGTAAATTAATAAGCGCGACCCTTAACAGAGGGACATGAAAACACTGTCTTAATAAATGTACGTATTTGCTTTTAAAATCCGTTCATTTCCAAATCCACCTATTATCCAAGTTGAATTGTATGCTTTTTGCGCGTGGACACCGGTTGCCCCTTAAAGGCTACGAGCCTGAGAAAATTCGCCTGATTTTCAAAAAAGGGGGAAAACCCCTAAAAGTCATAGAATCTTAATGAAAAATCACCTTATCAGATTCAGCGTATCAGAAAACCGTATTGTAGAGGTTTCAAGCTCCTATCTGCAAAAATGTGGAATTTTGTATTTTTTGCCAGAAGAAAGATCACGGATGTGTGTTGTTTTTTTGTTTTTTTTTTTTTTTTGTTCTTTTTTCCAGGGGTTATCATATCAACCAAGTGGTCCTAGAATTTCTTGAGAGAGCTCATTTAAAAGGAAATTAAAAGTTCTAGTGCCCTTTTTAAGTGACCAAAAAGATTGGAGGGAAACTAGGGTCCTCTCCTGCCCTTTTTTCCAAAAATCGTCCGATCAAAATTTTGAGATAGCCATCTCGTTCATCATCGTTAAAAAGCCCAATAACTATGACTTTGGATATAACATGATCCTTCCCCCACAAAGTCCCAGGGAGTGTCTTTATATTATAAAATTTGCCCATTATTTACACATAGTTTTTGGTTATTGGGAAGTATGCATATATTTTCGAGTAGAGGGGGGACGAATTTTCTGATGAGTTTTTCCAAAGGAGAACTTCCTCCGTGCAGGTGGGACCATATGTCCTGGCATTATTTAAAGAAAAAACGATCAAGAATTATATTTTTTAAAATCACATTTTTTTAACTAAAAGTAAGGAGCAACATTAAGACTTAAAACGAACAGAAATTATTACATATTTAAAGGGTGTTGGCTCCTCATCAACACCTCGCTCTTTAAACTAAGTTTGAATTTTGTCCCAAATCTTCAAGAACTCCACAAATCAGCTCCACAAACTACCACTAATCAGAATTAATAAATAAATGAAACCCAAAACAAACAGAAATTAAAATAAGTCAAACTCAAAACGAGCAGAAATTAATCTGAGTAGGGTTCTAAACCCTATGCTTTCTAAAAGCCAGAATATATAAGTAGAGAGGGAGGTCCTACTCCCACGCGACACCCCTGCTGCCACCTACAACTTTTTTTACATAATTTATGTCTGTTTGTTGTCAGTGAGAATGAAAAAACAGGAACTTTCTCACATTGATGGATGTTTTCTTGGACGGTTATGTGTCTTGGTCAATTTATTTGATGTTTTTCATGGATGTCAACAGTAATTTATGTTTGTTTTATGGTTTTTGTCAGTGAGAATGGAAAAACAGTATTTTTCTCACTTGAAAAAACAGGAATTTTGTCACATTTATGGATGTTTCTTGGATGGTTATGTGTGTTGGTCAATTTATTTGATGTTTTTCATGGATGTCAACAGTAATTTATGTCTGTTTTGTGGTTTTTGTCAGTGAGAATGATAAAACAGGAATTTTGTCACATTTATGGATGTTTCATGGATGGTTATGTGTGTTGATCAATTTATTTGATGTTTTTCATGGATGTCAACAGTAATTTATGTCTGTTTTATGGTTTTTGTCAGTGAGAATGGAAAAACAGTATTTTTCTCACTTTCATGGATTATTGAGTCTAATGAGGACAGGGTCAACGACACTTCCTTCAAGATCTTGTTGTTGTTTTGGCCATGTGCATAGAGTCATTAGGGAGAACACGTGGTTAATTAAAACGATTGGGAATTTGGAACACCTGTGCTGTCAGTCATTAATCAAATTGTTTCCGGACAAAGTTTAATAATGTCTGACAGGTACTGTCAATCATTAATCAAATTGTTTCCAGGCGAAGTTTAATAATGTCTGACAGGTGATGTCAAGATTGATTGATATATCACGAAATGGGAATTAATTTGTTGTTTCTAAGAGAATTATTGATTCAAGAAAGGGGAATTAATTTGTTGTTTTTAAGGAGAAGGTGGGGAAGAGATATATTGATTGCGTAATCGAAGGGAGAGAATTCCCGAGAAATTGATTACATAATCGGTAGAACCCTATCAGGAGCTCGTTACAGGAATCCATTTATGTGCATAGAATGACGTAATCGACTAGGACAGTTGGATTTCTGAGAAATTGATTACATAATCGGTAGAACCCTATCAGAAGGTCATGACGGGGGTCCATATATGGGCATAGAATGACGTAATCGACTAAGACAATTGGATTTCTGAGAAATTGATTACATAATCGGTAGAACCCTATCAGGAGGTCCTGACGGGAACAAGTTCCTTTCTTAATATCCATCCTAAACCCATTTTTCAACTTGAACTACTTATCTTTTTCGCCCACAACTATACTTTACAGCTTTTTGGTTACCTCAACACCAAGAAATACTTTTCAAAGACCATTTCAGAGCAAGTTACTTTCTTAATGTCCCTCCTAAACCCATTTTCCAACTTGAAGTACTTATCTTTTTCACATACAACTATATTTTTACAGCTTTCTGGTTACCTCAACACCAAGAAATACTTTTCAACGACCATTTCAGAGCAAGTTACTTTCTTAATGTCCCTCCTAAACCCTTTTTTCAACTTTAAGTACTTATCTTTTTCATCTACAACTATACTTTACAGCTTTTTGGTTACCTCAACACCAAGAAATACTTTTCAAAGACCATTTCAGAGCAAGTTACTTTCTTAATGTCCCTCCTAAACCCATTTTCCAACTTGAAGTACTTATCTTTTCATCCACAACTATACTTTACAGCTTTTTGGTTACCTCAACACCAAGAAATACTTTTCAAAGACCATTTCAGAGCAAGTTACTTTCTTAATGTCCCTCCTAAACCCTTTTTCAACTTGAAGTACTTATCTTTTTCATCCACAACTATACTTTAGAGCTTTTTGGATACCTCAACACCAAGAAATACTTTTCAATGACCATTTCAGAGCAAGTTACTTTCTTAAAGTCCCTCCTAAACCCATTTTCCAAGTTGAAGTACTTATCTTTATCACCCACAACTATACTTTACAGCTTCTTGGTTACCTCAACACCAATAAATACTTTTCAAAGACCATTTCAGAGCAAGTTACTTTCTTAATGTCCCTCCTAAACCCATTTTCCAACTTGAAGTACTTATCTTTTTCACCCACAACTATACTTTACAGGTTTTTGGATACCTCAACACCAAGAAATACTTTTCAAAGACCATTTCAGAGCAAGTTACTTTCTTAATGTCCCTCCTAAACCCATTTTCCAACTTGAAGTACTTATCTTTTTCACCCACCACTATACTTTACAGCTTTTTGGTTACCTCAACACCAAGAAATACTTTTCAAAGACCATTTCAGAGCAAGTTACTTTCTTAATGTCCATTCTAAACCTATTTTCCAACTTGAAGTACTTATCTTTTTCATCCCACAACTATACTTTACAGCTTTTTGGATACCTCAACACCAAGAAATACATTTCAAAAGACATTTCAGAGCAAGTTACTTTCTTAATGTCCCTCCTAAACCCATTTTCCAAGTTGAAGTACTTATCTTTTTCACCCACAACTATACTTTACAGCTTTTTGGATACCTCAACACCAAGAAATACTTTTCAAAGACCATTTCAGAGCAAGTTACTTTCTTAATGTCCCTCCTAAACCCATTTTACAACTTGAAGTACTTATCTTTTTCATCCACAACTATACTTTACAGCTTTTGAATACCTCAACACCAAGAAATACTTTTCAAAGACCATTTCAGAGCAAGTTACTTTCTTAATGTCCCTCCTAAACCCATTTTCCAAGTTGAAGTACTTATCTTTTCCACCCACAACTATACTTTACAGCTTTTTGGTTACCTCAACACCAAGAAATACTTTTCAAAGACCATTTCAGAGCAAGTTACTTTCTTAATGTCCCTCCTAAATCCATTTTCCAACTTGAAGTACTTATCTTTTTCATCCACAACTATACTTTACAACTTTTTGGATACCTCAACACCAAGAAATACTTTTCAAAGACCATTTCAGAGCAAGTTACTTTCTTAATGTCCCTTCTAAACCCATTTTCCAACTTGAAGTACTTATCTTTTTCACCCACAACTATACTTTACAGCTTTTTGGTTACCTCAACACCAAGAAATACTTTTCAAAGACCATTTCAGAGCAAGTTACTTTCTTAATGTCCCTCCTAAACCCATTTTCCAAGTTGAAGGACTTATCTTTTCCACCCACAACTATACTTTACAGCTTTTTGGTTACCTCAACACCAAGAAATACTTTTCAAAGACCATTTCAGAGCAAGTTACTTTCTTAATGTCCATCCTAAATCCATTTTCCAACTTGAAGTACTTATCTTTTTCATCCACAACTATACTTTACAGCTTTTTGGATACCTCAACACCAAGAAATACTTTTCAAAGACCATTTCAGAGCAAGTTACTTTCTTAATGTCCCTTCTAAACCCATTTTCCAACTTGAAGTACTTATCTTTTTCACCCACAACTATACTTTACAGCTTTTTGGTTACCTCAACACCAAGAAATACTTTTCAAAGACCATTTCAGAGCAAGTTACTTTCTTAATGTCCCTTCTAAACCCATTTTCCAACTTGAAGTACTTATCTTTTTCACCCGCAACTATACTTTACAGCTTTTTGGATACCTCAACACCAAGAAATACTTTTCAAAGACCATTTCAGAGCAAGTTACTTTCTTAATGTCCCTCCTAAACCCATTTTCCAACTTGAAGTACTTATCTTTTTCAACCACAACTATACTTTACAGCTTTTTGGTTACATCAACACCAAGAAATACTTCTCCCGGAAGAAGAAAAGGCCCAAGACATAAAAAATTTAAAGTTCACTTCTAAATTTTTCCGTAGAAGATAGGAAAAGTTATACCATGATTGTGATTATTTTTTATGAAGATAAAAAGTTTCACTTTAATTCTAAATTTTCTTAAATTCAGTTCCAACCTTTCTCAAAGAGATGAAAAATTTAAAGTTCTGTTCCAAATATTTCCCCGAAGAAGAAAAGTTCAACTTCGATTCTGAATTTTCTCAATGAAAATGGAATAAGTTATTGATCAATTCTATTTTCTCAAAGTATTATAAAATTTTCCACTTCAATTCAGATTTTTCTCAAAGAGATGAAAAAATTTTAAATATTGTTCCAAATTTTTCTTAGAAGATAGAAAAGTTCAAGTTCTAATCTGAATTTCACCCTTGATTGTGATTATTTTCTATGAAGATAAAAAGTTTCACTTTAATTCTAAATTTTCTTAAATTCAATTCCGGCTTTTCTCAAAGAGATGAAAAAATTTAAAGTTCAGTTCCAAATATTTTCCTGGAAGAAGAAAAATTCAACTTCGATATTCAACTTCGTTCTGAATTTTCTTAATGAAAATGAAATAAGTTATTGATCATTTCTATTTTTCCAAATAATATAAAAAGTTTCCACTTCAGTTCAGATTTTTCTCAAAGAGATGAAAAATTTAAAATACTGTTCCAAATTTTTCGTAGAAGATAGAAAAGTTTAAGTTCTCTTCTGAGTTTTACCAAAGAACACAATTCAATTCTAATTTCACCAGAGAAAATAAAAAGCTTCCACTTCAGTTTTAAGTTCACCAAGACATAAAAAATTTAAAGTTCAGTTCTAAATTTTTCCGTAGAAGATAGGAAAAGTTATACCATGATTGTGATTATTTTCTATGAAGATAAAAAGTTTCACCTTAATTCTAAATTTTCTTAAATTCAGTACCGACCTTTCTCAAAGAGATGAAAAAATTTAAAGTTCTGTTCCAAATATTTTCCCGGAAGAAGAAAAGTTCAACTTCGATTCTGAATTTTCTTAATGAAAATGAAATAAGTTATTGATCAATTCTATTTTCCCAAAATAATATAAAAATTTTCCACTTCAGTTCAGATTTTTCTCAAAGAGATGAAAAATTTAAAATACTTCCAAATTTTTCATAGAAGATAGAAAAGTTCAAGTTCTCTTCTGAATTTTACCAACGAACACAATTCAATTCTAATTTCTCCAGAGAAAATAAAAAGCTTCCACTTCAGTTTTAAGTTCACCAAGACATAAAAAATTTAAAGTTCTGTTCTAAATTTTTCCGTAGAAGATAGAAAAAGTTATACTATGATTGTGATTATTTTCCATGAAGATAAAAAGTTTCACTTTAATTTAAATTTTCTTAAATTCAGTTCCGACTTTTCACATAGAGATGAAAAAATTTAAAGTTCTGTTCCAAATTTTTCATAGAAGATTGGAAAAGTTATACTTTGATCGTGAATATTCAAGTTCTCTTCTGAGTTTTACCAAAGAACACAATTCAATTCTAATTTCACCAGAGAAAATAAAATGCTTCCACTTCAGTTTTAAGTTCACCAAGACATAAAAATTTAAAGTTCAGTTCTAAATTTTTCCATAGAAGATAGGAAAAGTTATACTATGATTTTGATTATTTCCTATGAAGATTAAAAGTGACACTTCAATTTTTAATTTTTCTCAAAGAAGTGAAGAAAAGTTCAACTTCGATTCTGAATTTTCTCAATGAAAATGAAATAAGTTATTGATCATTTCTATTTTCCCAAAATAATATAAAAATTTTCCACTTCATTCAGATTTTTCTCAAACAGATGAAAAAATTTAAAATACTGTTCCAAATTTTCCATAGAAGATAGAAAAGTTCAAGTTCTCTTCTGAATTTTACCAAAGAACATAATTCAATTCTAATTTCTACAGAGAAAATAAAAAGCTTCCACATCAGTTTTAAGTTCACCAAGACATAAAAATTTAAAGTTCAGTTCTAAATTTTTCCATAGAAGATAGGAAAAGTTATACTATGATTGTGATTATTTTCCATGAAGATAAAAAGTTTCATTTTAATTCTAAATTTTCTTAAATTCAATTCCGACCTTTCTCAAAGAGATGAAAAAATTTAAAGTTCTGTTCCAAATATTTTCCCGGAAAAGAAAAGTTCAACTTCGATTCTGAATTTTCTCAATGAAAATGAAATTAGTTATTGATCAATTCTATTTTCCCAAAATAATATAAAAATTTTCCACTTCAATTCAGATTTTTCTCAAAGAGATGAAAAAATTTAAAATATTGTTCCAAATTTTTCTTAGAAGATAGAAAAAGTTATACTTTGATTGTGATTATTCTTCATGAAGATATGGAGCTCCACTTTAATTCTAAGTTTTCTCGAAGAAGTGCAAAATGTACAAGTTCTCTTCTGAATTTTCTTAGAGAGGAGAAAAAAAGTTAACTCAATTCTTAAATTTACCAATGAAAATGAAAAAGCTTCCATTTCAGTTCATAATTTCTCAAAGACATAAAAATTTAAAGTTCAATTCTAAATTTTTCCATAGAAGATAGGAATGGCTATACTATGATTGTGATTATTTACCATGAAGATAAAAAGTTTCACTCTATTTCTAATTTTTCTTAAATTCAGTTCATTCATCTAACCACCAAAAACAATAGGTTAGGTTAGGTATAAATAAATATTAATAAATAATTAGAAACATTTCTGAATGTTTAAGTTAGGCTAGGTTAGGTTAACTTATCATGAGCGCTCATGATAAGCTAACCTAGCCTAACTTAAACATGGTAAAAAGATTAAATTAGGTTAGGTTAGATTAAGTTAGGTCAGGTTAAGTTAGGTTAGGTTAAGTTAGCCTACGTACGCGCGCGTACGTAGTTAGGTTAGGTTAAGTTAGGTTAGGTTAGATTAGCCTACGTACGCGCGCGTACGTAGGCTAACCTAACCTAACTTAACCGAACCTAACTTAATCTAACATAACCTAACCTAACTTAACCTAACCTAACTTAATCTAGCCTAACCTAACCTAATTAATCTTTTTACCATGTTTAAGTTAGGTTAGCTTAGCTTATCATGAGCGCTCATGATAAGTTAACCTAACCTAACTTAAACATGGAGAAATGTTGTTAGCCTACGTACGCGGGCGTACGTAGGCTAACCTAACCTAACCTAACTTAACCTGACCTAACTTAATCTAACCTAACCTAATTTAATCTTTTTACCATGTTTAAGTTAGGTTAGGTTAGCTTATCATGAGCGCTCATGATAAGTTAACCTAACCTAGCCTAACTTAAACATGGAGAAATGTTTCTAATTATTTATTAATATTTATTTATACCTAACCTAACCTATTGTTTTTGGTGGTTAGATGAATGAACTGAATTTAAGAAAAATTAGAAATAGAGTGAAAGTTTTTATCTTCATGGTAAATAATCACAATCATAGTATATAAATTAGAATTGAATTGTGTTCTTTGGTAAAATTCAGAAGAGAACTTGAATATTCACGATCAAAGTATAACTTTTCCTATCTTCTACGGAAAAATTTAGAACAGAACTTTAAATTTTTTATGTCTTGGTGAACTTAAAACTGATGTGGAAGCTTTTTATTTTCTCTGGAGAAATTAGAATTGAATTATGTTCTTTGGTAAAATTCAGAAGAGAACTTGAACTTTTCTATCTTCTATGAAAAATTTGGAAGTATTTTAAATTTTTCATCTCTTTGAGAAAAATCTGAACTGAAGTGGAAAATTTTTATATTATTTTGGGAAAATAGAATTGATCAATAACTTATTTCATTTTCATTAAGAAAATTCAGAATCGAAGTTGAACTTTTCTTCTTCCGGGAAAATATTTGGAACAAAACTTTAAATTTTTTCATCTCTTTGAGAAAGGTCGGTACTGAATTTAAGAAAATTTAGAATTAAGGTGAATCTTTTTATCTTCATAGAAAATAATCACAATCATATTATAACTTTTCCTATCTTCTACGGAAATATTTAGAACTGAACTTTAAATTTTTTATGTCTTGGTGAACTTAAAACTGAAGTGGAAGCTTTTTATTTTCTCTGGTGAAATTAGAATTGAATTGTGTTCTTTGGTAAAATTCAGAAGAGAACTTGAACTTTTCTATCTTCTACGAAAAATTTGGAACAGTATTTTAAATTTTTCATCTCTTTGAGAAAAATCTGAACTGAAGTGGAAAATTTTTATATTATTTGGAAAAATAGAAATGATCAATAACTTATTTCATTTTCATTAAGAAAATTCAGAATCGAAGTTGAACTTTTCTTCTTCCGGGAAAATATTTGGAACAGAACTTTAAATTTTTTCATCTCTTTGAGAAAGCCGGAATTGAATTTAAGAAAATTTAGAATTAAAGTGAAACTTTTTATCTTCATAGAAAATAATCACAATCAAGGGTAAAATTCAGATTAGAACTTGAACTTTTCTATCTTCTAAGAAAAATTTGGAACAATATTTAAAATTTTTTCATCTCTTTGAGAAAAATCTGAATTGAAGTGGAAAATTTTATAATACTTTGAGAAAATAGAATTGATCAATAACTTATTCCATTTTCATTGAGAAAATTCAGAATCGAAGTTGAACTTTTCTTCTTCCGGGGAAATATTTGGAACAGAACTTTAAATTTTTTCATCTCTTCGAGAAAGGTTGGAACTGAATTTAAGAAAATTTAGAATTAAAGTGAAACTTTTTATCTTCATAAAAAATAATCACAATCATGGTATAACTTTTCCTATCTTCTACGGAAAAATTTAGAAGTGAACTTTAAATTTTTTATGTCTTGGGCCTTTTCTTCTTCCGGGAGAAGTATTTCTTGGTGTTGAGGTAACCAAAAAGCTGTAAAGTATAGTTGTGGTTGAAAAAGATAAGTACTTCAAGTTGGAAAATGGGTTTAGGAGGGACATTAAGAAAGTAACTTGCTCTGAAATGGTCTTTGAAAAGTATTTCTTGGTGTTGAGGTATCCAAAAAGCTGTAAAGTATAGTTGCGGGTGAAAAAGATAAGTACTTCAAGTTGAAAATGGGTTTAGAAGGGACACTAAAAAAGTAACTTGCTCTGAAATGGTCTTTGAAAAGTATTTCTTGGTGTTGAGGTAACCAAAAAGCTGTAAAGTATAGTTGTGGGTGAAAAAGATAAGTACTTCAAGTTGGAAAATGGGTTTAGAAGGGACATTAAGAAAGTAACTTGCTCTGAAATGGTCTTTGAAAAGTATTTCTTGGTGTTGAGGTATCCAAAAAGCTGTAAAGTATAGTTGTGGATGAAAAAGATAAGTACTTCAAGTTGAAAAATGGATTTAGGATGGACATTAAGAAAGTAACTTGCTCTGAAATGGTCTTTGAAAAGTATTTCTTGGTGTTGAGGTAACCAAAAAGCTGTAAAGTATAGTTGTGGGTGGAAAAGATAAGTACTTCAACTTGGAAAATGGGTTTAGGAGGGACATTAAGAAAGTAACTTGCTCTGAAATGGTCTTTGAAAAGTATTTCTTGGTGTTGAGGTAACCAAAAAGCTGTAAAGTATAGTTGTGGGTGAAAAAGATAAGTACTTCAAGTTGGAAAATGGGTTTAGAAGGGACATTAAGAAAGTAACTTGCTCTGAAATGGTCTTTGGAAAGTATTTCTTGGTGTTGAGGTATCCAAAAAGCTGTAAAGTATAGTTGTGGATGAAAAAGATAAGTACTTCAAGTTGGAAAATGGATTTAGGAGGGACATTAAGAAAGTAACTTGCTCTGAAATGGTCTTTGAAAAGTATTTCTTGGTGTTGAGGTAACCAAAAAGCTGTAAAGTATAGTTGTGGGTGGAAAAGATAAGTACTTCAACTTGGAAAATGGGTTTAGGAGGGACATTAAGAAAGTAACTTGCTCTGAAATGTTGTTTGAAAAGTATTTCTTGGTGTTGAGGTATTCAAAAGCTGTAAAGTATAGTTGTGGATGAAAAAGATAAGTACTTCAAGTTGTAAAATGGGTTTAGGAGGGACATTAAGAAAGTAACTTGCTCTGAAATGGTCTTTGAAAAGTATTTCTTGGTGTTGAGGTATCCAAAAAGCTGTAAAGTATAGTTGTGGGTGAAAAAGATAAGTACTTCAACTTGGAAAATGGGTTTAGGAGGGACATTAAGAAGGTAACTTGCTCTGAAATGTCTTTTGAAATGTATTTCTTGGTGTTGAGGTATCCAAAAAGCTGTAAAGTATAGTTGTGGGATGAAAAAGATAAGTACTTCAAGTTGGAAAATAGGTTTAGAATGGACATTAAGAAAGTAACTTGCTCTGAAATGGTCTTTGAAAAGTATTTCTTGGTGTTGAGGTAACCAAAAAGCTGTAAAGTATAGTGGTGGGTGAAAAAGATAAGTACTTCAAGTTGGAAAATGGGTTTAGGAGGGACATTAAGAAAGTAACTTGCTCTGAAATGGTCTTTGAAAAGTATTTCTTGGTGTTGAGGTATCCAAAAACCTGTAAAGTATAGTTGTGGGTGAAAAAGATGAGGACTTCAAGTTGGAAAATGGGTTTAGGAAGGACATTAAGAAAGTAACTTGCTCTGAAATGGTCTTTGAAAAGTATTTCTTGGTGTTGAGGTAACCAAAAAGCTGTAAAGTATAGTTGTGGGTGATAAAGATAAGTACTTCAACTTGGAAAATGGGTTTAGGAGGGACATTAAGAAAGTAACTTGCTCTGAAATGGTCATTGAAAAGTATTTCTTGGTGTTGAGGTATCCAAAAAGCTGTAAAGTATAGTTGTGGATGAAAAAGATAAGTACTTCAAGATGAAAAAGGGTTTAGGAGGGACATTAAGAAAGTAACTTGCTCTGAAATGGTCTTTGAAAAGTATTTCTTGGTGTTGAGGTAACCAAAAAGCTGTAAAGTATAGTTGTGGATGAAAAAGATAAGTACTTCAAGTTGGAAAATGGGTTTAGGAGGGACATTAAGAAAGTAACTTGCTCTGAAATGGTCTTCGAAAAGTATTTCTTGGTGTTGAGGTAACCAAAAAGCTGTAAAGTATAGTTGTGGATGAAAAAGATAAGTACTTCAAGTTGAAAAAAGGGTTTAGGAGGGACATTAAGAAAGTAACTTGCTCTGAAATGGTCTTTGAAAAGTATTTCTTGGTGTTGAGGTAACCAGAAAGCTGTAAAGTATAGTTGTAGGTGAAAAAGATAAGTACTTCAAGTTGGCCAATGGGTTTAGGAGGGATATTAAGAAAGTAACTTGCTCTGAAATGGTCTTTGAAAAGTATTTCTTGGTGTTGAGGTAACCAAAAAGCTGTAAAGTGTAGTTGTGGGCGAAAAAGATAAGTAGTTCAAGTTGAAAAATGGGTATTAAGAAAGGAACTTGTTCCCGTCAGGACCTCCTGATAGGGTTCTACCGATTATGTAATCAATTTCTCAGAAATCCAATTGTCTTAGTCGATTACGTCATTCTATGCCCATATATGGACCCCCGTCATGACCTTCTGATAGGGTTCTACCGATTATGTAATCAATTTCTCAGAAATCCAACTGTCCTAGTCGACTACGTCATTCTATGCACATAAATGGATTCCTGTAACGAGCTCCTGATAGGGTTCTACCGATTATGTAATCAATTTCTTGGGAATTCTCTCCCTTCGATTACGCAATCAATATATCTCTTCCCCACCTTCTCCTTAGAAACAACAAATTAATTCCCCTTTCTTGAATCAATAATTCCCCTTAGAAACAACAAATTAATTCCCATTTCGTGATATATCAATCAATCTTGACATCACCTGTCAGACATTATTAAACTTCGCCTGGAAACAATTTGATTAATGATTGACAGTACCTGTCAGACATTATTAAACTTTGTCCGGAAACAATTTGATTAATGACTGACAGCACAGGTGTTCCAAATTCCCAATCGTTTTAATTAACCACGTGTTCTCCCTAATGACTCTATGCACATGGCCAAAACAACAACAAGATCTTGAAGGAAGTGTCGTTGACCCTGTCCTCATTAGACTCAATAATCCATCAAAGTGAGAAAAATAATGTTTTTCCATTCTCACTGACAAAAACCATAAAACAGACATAAATTACTGTTGACATCCATGAAAAACATCAAATAAATTGATCAACACACATAACCATCCATGAAACATCCATAAATGTGACAAAATTCCTGTTTTTTCATTCTCACTGACAAAAACCATAAAACAGACATAAATTACTGTTGACATCCATGAAAAACATCAAATAAATTGACCAACACACATAACAATCCAAGAAACATCCATAAATGTGACAAAATTCCTGTTTTTTCAAGTGAGAAAAATACTGTTCTTCCATTCTCACTGACAAAAACCATAAAACAGACATAAATTACTGTTGACATCCATGAAAAACATCAAATAAATTGACCAAGACACATAACCGTCCAAGAAAACATCCATCAATGTGAGAAAGTTCCTGTTTTTTTCATTCTCACTGACAAAAACCATAAAACAGACAAAAATCGATGTTGACATCCATGAAAAACATCAAATAAATTGACCAACACACATAACCGCCCATGAAACAACCATCAATGTGAGAAAATTCCTGTTTTTTCAAGTGAAAAAAATACTGTTTTTCCATTCTCACTGACAAAAACCATAAAACAGACATAAATTACTGTTGACATCCATGAAAAACATCAAATAAATTGACCAACACACATAACCATCCAAGAAAACATCCATCAAAGTGAGAAAATTCCTGTTTTTTCATTCTCACTGACAACAAACAGACATAAATTATGTAAAAAAAGTTGTAGGTGGCAGCAGGGGTGTCGCGTGGGAGTAGCACCTCCCTCTCTACTTATATATTCTGGCTTTTAGAAAGCATAGGGTTTAGAACCCTACTCAGATTAATTTCTGCTCGTTTTGAGTTTGACTTATTTTAATTTCTGTTTGTTTTGGGTTTCATTTATTTATTAATTCTGATTAGTGGTAGTTTGTGGAGCTGATTTGTGGAGTTCTTGAAGATTTGGGACAAAATTCAAACTTAGTTTAAAGAGCGAGGTGTTGATGAGGAGCCAACACCCTTTAAATATGTAATAATTTCTGTTCGTTTTAAGTCTTAATGTTGCTCCTTACTTTTAGTTAAAAAAATGTGATTTTAAAAAATATAATTCTTGATCGTTTTTTCTTTAAATAATGCCAGGACATATGGTCCCACCTGCACGGAGGAAGTTCTCCTTTGGAAAAACTCATCAGAAAATTCGTCCCCCCTCTACTCGAAAATATATGCATACTTCCCAATAACCAAAACTATGTGTAAACAATGGGCAAATTTTATAATATAAAGACACTCCCTGGGGCTTTGTGGGGGAAGGATCATGTTATATCCAAAGTCATAGTTATTGGGCTTTTTAACGATGATGAACGAGATGGCTATCTCAAAATTTTGATCGGACGATTTTTGGAAAAAAGGGCAGGAGAGGGCCCTAGTTTCCCTCCAATCTTTTTGGTCACTTAAAAAGGGCACTAGAACTTTTAATTTCCTTTTAAATGAGCTCTCTCAAGAAATTCTAGGACCACTTGGTTGATATGATAACCCCTGGAAAAAAGAACAAAAAAAAAAAAAAACAACAAAAAACAACACACATCCGTGATCTTTCTTCTGGCAAAAAATACAAAATTCCACATTTTTGCAGATAGGAGCTTGAAACCTCTACAATACGGTTTTCTGATACGCTGAATCTGATAAGGTGATTTTCATTAAGATTCTATGACTTTTAGGGGTTTTCCCCCTTTAGGCGAATTTTCTCAGGCTCGTAGCCTTTAAGGGGCAACCGGTGTCCACGCGCAAAAAGCATACAATTCAACTTGGATAATAGGTGGATTTGGAAATGAACGGATTTTAAAAGCAAATACGTACATTTATTAAGACAGTGTTTTCATGTCCCTCTGTTAAGGGTCGCGCTGATTAATTTACGGGTTACCGATTCTGAATTTTTTTTTACTTAATATAGTGGCAAGAATCTGTAATATTTTAGCAGGAATGTAACATTTAGCAAACTTACAGATGACTAGTTGTCATCAAGAATGTGTGGTTTGACTAGTAAGAAGGGAGTAAGAATTGGTTGAAGTTTTCAAATGAATAAATTGTAACAAGTGTTTCTATGCAAAATGTCTTGTACTTTGACGGAGGAAAATAAAAAAGAATGAGTCAGAGAGGATTTTAAATAAACTGGTAATTTTAAGAAATGAGGTTATTTTGATTGAGAAAATTTTATACGCGGGGAGGATTTTTCTGAGGGGGGACCGTCTGAGGAGGGAATTAGCTGACACAATAAATACTTGAGTAGCTAAAATAAACTTTCGTTAAAAACCTAATTCGAAACTTGATTTTTCATTGGGTTTGCCCTACTCGTTAAAAAATGAAATATTTTCTCAGAAGCAAGGTAGTATTGAGAGGTGGTTTAGCCCCTCTGAAATTTTTGTCAGACTCAACCAAAATATATAAAACTCAACCAAATAACAAAAACTCAACCAAAATATACATATACAAATTTTTGATGTCCCCCCCCAAAAAAAAAACAACAACAACCAAACAGATACTGTCATGCTTAGAAGTCATGCAATCAATTTTATTTACCCCTCGATCAGTGGCGTAATTTTGTCAAAATCCTGGGGGGGGGGCAAAGTTGGAGCCAAGTTTCCCATATCAAATGAAAATGACAGCGAAATCTGAGAAATGATCCATATATTGCCATAAAGACAAAAATATACTAAGGAAAACTGCATGTTTCTCTGGATACTTGAATTTTGCAGGCTTATCTTAGTGACAAGATTTTTTGCAGAAACTGAATTTCAGCTGGGCCGACAAACTGAGGTCTGGGGGGGGGGGCAAAACTGGGTCTAGAAGGACCAGTTGTCCCTCCTGTCCCATAGCAAATTACGCCCCTGCCTTCGATTCGTTAAGAAATGGCTCGCAGATTTTGATAATTTGCGGTTCTTGTAAGCACCACAATTACTTTTAGAGCCTTGACTAAGTCCTGGGCTGTATTTTCTTCTTTCTTGACAGAAGAAACTGTACTCCTTACGAAATTGCGCATCGTTCTATGCATGAAGGGGTTAGAAAATTCATAAAGATGGGCCTTTCCTTTTATCTTTTGGCCCAGACTGACCTTCAAAATAGATGAAAATGTTTGTTAATTTTTAAGAAACTCCTACCACGGTTTTAGCGTAATCTAGACAGGATGATTTCAATGACAAGGACACCTAAGAAGCGTAAATTTATTTCCAGTATATAGTAATAACATACATATGTATAAATGCATTCGTTTTCAGCATTTGAGACTTTTTTAGTGTATGCAGTATATAAACACTAATTCCGAAATACTTTATCTTTGAAGCCATGTAAGCAGTTTTATTTACCCGTCAACTCGTTTAGAAATGGCTCTCGGATTGCTATATTATGTGGTCTTCTTCCGTCCAGAATTTAGGGTAATAAAGATTCCATATATAATTTTGATCTAGCCCCTATGCTACCATTGCTGAAACATAAAACACAAAACTCGAATGCAAGAAGTCCTCAAACCACAAACAAATATTTTTTTTTTTCATTTGCCTGCCTCTATGGTAGGCCTACCCTATTTTTGTAGCTAAATTCGGTACTTTTGCACTATCTGGTACCCACCGCTATAACTGTATCAAGGAAACCAGACACGAAACCCGCCAAACGGGTATTTGCAAGAGAGAAATGGAGTGCAAAGCGTGGTTTTCATTGCGTTTACAGTATTTAAACTGTTGTTTTTTGGGAGTTTAGGGGGGGGTACCTAGGTTAGGTTACGTATTTAATATATGCTATGCTTTACCCCCTCCCCCCCCCCCCCCCCTGATGTGCAAATATATAGCCAAAATTTGTTTCTAAACTATTATATATTCATCTTATTTTTTTTTTACTAGCATTAACTAAACTTGACTTCTTTTGTGGGTACCATATTATGCACAAGTACCCTAAATTCTTAGACCTTGTAATAACCAATATTTAGATTTTCCCAATATGACACTAAACAAAGTTTTAATCTAAGACAAAGGAGGGGAGGGGGCTTGGTCAAGATACAAAAATCACTCTTCTTGTGTGATCGCACACAAGAAGTGTGCCCTTATCATCAACAATTCTGTTTAAACTTTAGAGCAAATGTAATGCAGATTGGGATTCAGTTAAAGAGAGAATACTTTCAGACTCTAAACAATAATCTATAAAACATCTAGGGCAAGGTGGATGGTACACAGTTCAGCAGACAAAATAAAGGATCCCAATGGAAAGAGAAATGTCATAGGCAGCGCATTAGCGCTGCCTAAGTAAAGAACGATGTGGGCACAATGTGTTTTTTTTTCTCCATACCCGGGCACTCCGTATCGAAGGAGTTGTCGTAGAAACTTCGAAAAGGGCTTATTCGATTGGAAATTGGAGTGGGTAGTGCCCTTTTTAATAGTCAAAAAGTGATTGGAGGGCAACTAGCCCCCCCCACGCCCATCATTCCCCCAAACACATCCAATCAAAATTTTGAGATAGCCATTTTGTTCAGCGTAATTGATTTCCAAATAGAAAATATCTTTTCGAGGAGAACACTCCCCCACAACCCTCGGGGCAAGGGTTTTAAGTTATGCCCTGAGGGCATACAAGAACGATGTTGGCACATACGTTTCATTTATTTTTTTTTCCTTTAGAGCAGGGCACTTCATATGGAATGGGTCGTCGTAGAAACTTCAAAGGGGGCTCATTCGATTGGAAATCAAGAGTTCTAGTGCCCTTTTTAATAGTCGATAGTGATTGGAGGGCTACTATCCCCCTCCACGCCCATCATTCCCCCAAACACATCCAATCAAAATTTTGAGATAACTTTTTTTATTGAGATAACAAAATTTTGATTGGATAACATCCAATCAAAATTTTGAGAAAATATGTTTATGAGGAACACACTCCCCACAACCCTCAGGGCAAGGGTTTTAAGTTGTGCCCTGGGGGCATATAAGGTTTTTATAGAAGGCGTTAGTAGAGATGACCCTATTGACACGATCACGCACCCGTGCTGCCACCTACAACTTTTTGCACCCCAAATATGGGCATCGCCTCCCTAGGGAGAACACGTGGTTAATGGGGTCAATGACCAAAATTTCCAAAGGTGTCGATGTTGTTGTTGTTGTTGTTTTGGCCATGTGCATAGAGTCATTAGGGAGAACACGTGGTTAATTAAAACGATTGGGAATTTGGAACACCTGAACAACAAATTAATTCCCCTTTCTTGACAGATCAATCAACCAATGACATCATCTGTCAGACTTTAAAAATTTTCGCCTAGAAACGATTCTCCAGGAATAGATCCAAGTCATTAATGTCTTTGCCTCGGAAACAGTTCTACTGGTCGAACTCCAAAAGATATTAATAAACATTGGCAATGGAAACAATTCTCCAAAGAAACATCTTAGCGATGAATTGTTTTAGCGTGGGAATCAGGTTTCTTAGTGATTTCAAATGTGACAGCACAGAGATGCCAAAACAAAAGGAACACGTTGAAATTACGTTTAGGGATTATTTGAGCGAAACCGTTTTATGGAATTATTTCGGCGAAACAGTTAGAGACATTTTAAAAGATGATTTTAGAAAAGGTTATAGAAGAGGATTTGAGGGTGAAACTCTGTGGTCGTTATAATACACAATTCCACTTGAACAGTGTCGTGAGGTCCTCTATCCCCAACCCCAAAGGGTTCCGATCCCCCTACCCCAACCCCGAAGGAAGCCCCTGGTCCTCAAAGGTCCCCCGGGCTCCCAAAGGACCACCCGGCCCTCAAGGGTCCCCCAGACCCCCAAAGGACCCCCCGGGCCCCAAAGGGCCCCTCCCCCCTTGGCCCCCAAAGGGACCCGTCCCCTCCCTCTCCCTCCCTCTCATCCCCCTCCTCACCGTCCCATCCCCCTCCCCTCCCCCTCCACCCTCCCCTCCCCTCCTCCCCCTCCCCTCCTCCCCTCCTCCCCTCCCCATCCCCTCCTCCCCTCCCCCATTTTTTAATATTTTTTGTGCATTGAGACACAGAAGGGCTCCCTCCCCCCGGGCCCCCCAAAGGGCCCTCCAACGCCCCAAAGGCCTGATTTTTCAGAGTTCATTTTGAATTTCTTTCGTTGAAAAGCAAGAGTTGGAATATTTCAGTAGTGTTTGGTTGTGGTTTACCTTGTCACAGTTACATTTTCTTGATTTTTCAAAGTTCATTTTGAATTTCTTTCATTGAAATGCAAGAGTTGGAATATTTCAGTAGTGTTTTGTTGTGGTTTACCATGTCACAGTTACATTCTCTTGATTTTTCAAAGTTCATTTTGAGTTTCTTTCATTGAAATGCAAGAGTTGGATTATTTCAGTAGTGTTTTGTCATGGTTTACCTTGTCAAAGTTACATTCTCTTGATTTTTCAAAGTTCATTATGAATTTCTTTCGTTGAAATGCAAGAGTTGGAATATTTCAGTAGTGTTTGGCTGTGGTATACCTTGTCACAGTTACATTTTCTTGATTTTTCAAAGTTCATTTGAATTTCTTTCATTGAAATGTAAGAGTTGGAATATTTCGGTAGTGTTTTCTCGTGGTTTACCTTGCCACGGTTACATTCTCTTGATTTTTCAAAATTCATTTTGGATTTCTTTCGCTGAAATGCAAGAGTTGGAATATTTCAGTAGTGTTTTGATGTGGTTTACAGTGTCTCAGTTACATTCTCTTGATGTTTCAAAGTTCATTTTGGATTTCTTTCATTTAAATGCAAGAGTTGGAATATTTCAGTAGTGTTTTGTCGTGGTTTACCCTGTCACAGTTACATTCTCTTGATTTTTCAAAGTTCATTTTAGATTTCTTTCGTTGAAATGCAAGAGTTGGAATATTGCAGTAGTGTGTTGTCGTGGTTTACCATGTCACAGTTACATTCTCTTGATTTTTTCAAAGTTCATTTTGAATTTCTTTCATTGAAATGCAAGAGTTGGAATATTTCAGTAGTGTGTTGTCGTGATTTACCATGTTACAGTTACATTCCCTTAATTTTTCAAAGTTCATTTTGATTTTCTTTTGTTGAAAAGCATTGGTTGTGGTTTACCTTGTCACAGTTACATTTTCTTGATTTTTCAAAGTTCATTTTGAATTTCTTTCATTGAAATGCAAGAGTTGGAATATTTCAGTAGTGTTTTGTCGTAGTTTACCTTGTCACAGTTACATTCTCTTGATTTTTCAAAGATCATTTTGGATTTCTTTCGTTGAAATGCAAGAGTTGGAATATTTCAGTAGTGTTTTGATGTGGGTTACATTATCACAGTTACATTCTCTTGATTTTTCAAAGTTCATTTTGAATTTCTTTCATTGAAATGCACGAGTTGGAATATTTCAGTAGTGTTTTGTCGTGGTTTACTTTGTCACAGTTACATTCTCTTGATTTTTCAAAGGCCATTTTGGATTTCTTTCGTTGAAATGCAAGAGTTGGAATATTTCAGTAGTGTTTTGATGTGGTTTACATTATCACAGTTACATTCTCTTGATTTTTCAAAGTTCATTTTGAATTTCTTTCATTGAAATGCACGAGTTGGATTATTTCAGTAGTGTTTTGTCGTGGTTTACCTTGTCACAGTTACATTCCCTTGATTTTTCAAAATTCATTTTCGATTTCCTTCATTGAAATGCAAGAGTTGGAATATTTCAGTAGTGTTTTGATGTGGTTTACCTTATCACAGTTACATTCTCTTGATTTTTCAAAGTTCATTTTGAATTTTTTATGTTGAAAAGCAAGAGTTGGAATATTTCAGTAATGTTTTGTTGTAGTTTACCTTGTCACAGTTACATTCTCTTGATTTTTCAAAGTTCATTTGGTTTTCTTTCATTGAAATGCAAGAGTTGGAATATTTCAGTAAGTTCATTTTCGATTTCCTTCATTGAAATGCAAGAGCTGGAATATTGCAGTAGTGTTTTGGTGTGGTTTACCTTATCACAGTTACATTCCCTTGATTTTTCAAAATTCATTTTGAATTTCTATCGTTGAAATGCAAGAGCTGGAATATTTCAGTAGTGTTTTGTTGTTGGTTTACCTTATCACAGTTACATTCTCTTGATTTTTCAAAGTTCATTTGAATTTCTTTTATTGAAATGCAAGAGTTGGAATATTTCAGTAGTGTTTTGTCGTGGTTTACCTTGTCACACTTACATTTTCTTGATTTTTCAAAGTTCATTTTGGATTTATCACGTTGAAATGCAAGAGTTGGAATATTTCAGTAGTGTTTTGTCGTGGTTTACCTTGTCATAGTTACATTCTCTTGATTTTTCAAAGTTCATTTTGGATTTATCACGTTGAAATGCAAGAGCTGGAATATTTCAGTAGTGTTTTGTTATGGTTTACTTTATCACAGTTACATTTTCTTGATTTTTCAAAATTCATTTTGAATTTCTATCGTTGAAATGCAAGAGCTGGAATATTTCAGCAGTGTTTTGTCTTGGTTTACCTTGTCATAGTTACATTCTCTTGATTTTTCAAAGTTCATTTTGAATTTCTTTTATTGAAATGCAAGAGTTAGAATAATTCCGTAGTGTTTTCTTGTGGTTTACCTTGTCAGAGTTACATTTTCATGATTTTTCAAAGTTCATTTTGAATTTCTTTCGTTGAAATGCAAGAGTTGGAATATTTCAGTAGTGTTTTGTTGTGGTTTACCTTGTCACAGTTACATTTTTTTGATTTTTAAAAGTTCATTTCGGTTTTCTTTCGTTGAAATGCAAGATTTGAATTATTTCAGTAGTGTTTTGTCGTGGTTTACCTTGTCACAGTTACATTCTCTTGATTTTTCAAAGTTCATTTTGGATTTCTTTCGTTGAAATGCAAGAGTTGGAATATTTCAGTAGCGTTTTGTCGTGGTTTACCTTGCCACAGTTACATTCTCCTGATTTTTCAAAGTTCATCTTGAATTTCTTTCATTGAAATGCAAGAGTGGGATTATTTCAGTAGTGTTTCGTCGTGGTTTACCATGTCACACTTACATTCTCTTGATTTTTCAAAGTTCATTTTGGATTTCTTTCATTGAAATGCAAGAGCTGGAATATTTCAGTAGTGTTTTGTCGTGGTTTACCTTGTCACACTTACATTCTCTTGATTTTTCAAAGTTCATTTGAATTTCTTTCATTGAAATGCAAGAGTTGGAATATTTCAGTAGTGTTTTGTTGTGGTTTACCTTGTCACACTTACATTCTCATGATTTTTCAAAGTTCATTTTTGATTTCTTTCATTGAAATGCAAAAGTTGGAATATTTCAGTAGTGTTTTGTAGTGGTTTATCTTGTCACAGTTACATTCTCTTGATTTTTCAAAGTTCATATTGGATTTATCTCGTTGAAATGCAAGACTTGAATTATTTCAGTAGTATTTTGTCGTGGTTTACCTTGTCACAGTTACATTCTCTTGATTTTTCAAAGTTCATTTTGGATTTCATTCGTTGAAATGCAAGAGTTGGAATATTTCAGTAGTGTTTTCTCATGGTTTACCTTGTCACAGTTACATTCTCTTGATTTTTCAAAGTTCATTTTGGATTTATCTCGTTGAAATGCAAGAGTTGAAATATTTCACTAGTGTTTTGTAGTGGTTTACCTTGTCACAGTTACATTCTCTGGATTTTTCAAAGTTCATTTTGAGTTTCTTTCATTGAAATGCAAGAGTTGGAATATTTCAGTAGTGTTTTGTCATGGTTTACCTTGTCACTGTTACATTCTCTTGATTTTTCAAAGTTCATTTTGAATTTCTTTCGTTGAAAAGCAAGAGTTGGAATATTTCAGTAGTGTTTTTTTCGTGGTTTACCTTGTCAAAGTTACATTCTCTGGATTTTTCAAAGTTCATTTTGAGTTTCTTTCATTGAAATGCAAGAGTTGGAATATTTCAGTAATGTTTGGTTGTGGTTTACCTTGTCACAGTTACATTTTCTTGATTTTTCAAAGTTCATTTCGGATTTCTTTCGTTGAAAAGCAAGAGTTGGAATATTTCAGTAGCGTTTTGTTGTGGTTTACCTTATCACAGTTACATTTTCTTAATTTTTCAAAGTTCATTTTGAATTTCTTTTGTTGTAATGCAAGAGTGGAATTATTTCAGTAGTGTTTTGTCATGGTTTACCATGTCACAGTTACATTCTCTTGATTTTTCAAAGTTCATTTTGAATTTCATTCATTGAAATGCAAGAGTTGGAATATTTCAGTAGTGTTTTGTCGTGGTTTACCTTGTCACAGTTACATTCTCTCATTTTTTCAAAGTTCATTTTCAATTTCTTTCATTGAAATGCAAGAGTTGGAATATTTCAGTAGTGTTTTGTCGTGGTTTACCTTGTCACAGTTACATTCCCTTGATTTTTCAAAGTTCATTTTCAATTTCTTTCATTGAAATGCAAGAGTTGGAATATTTCAGTAGTGTTTTGTTGTGGTTTACCTTGTCACAGTTACATTCTCTTGATTTTTCAAAGTTCATTTTGAATTTCATTCATTGAAATGCAAGAGTTGGAATATTTCAGTAGTGTTTTTTCTTGGTTTACCTTGTCACAGTTACATTCCCTTGATTTTTCAAAGTTCATTTTCAATTTCTTTCATTGAAATGCAAGAGTTGGAATATTTCAGTAGTGTTTTGTTGTGGTTTACATTGTCACAGTTACATTTTCTTGATTTTTCAAAGTTCATTTCGGTTTTTCTTTCATTGAAATGCAAGAGTGGGATTATTTCAGTAGTGTTTTGTCGTGGTTTACCTTGTCACAGTTACATTCCCTTGATTTTTCAAAGTTCATTTTGGATTTCTTTAGTTGAAATGCAAGAGTTGGAATATTTCAGTAGTGTTTTGTTGTGGTTTACTTTGTCACACTTACATTCTCTTGATTTTTCAAAGTTCATTTTGAATTTCTTTCATTGAAATGAAAGAGTGGGATTATTTCAGTAGTGTTTTGTCGTGGTTTACCATGTCACAGTTACATTCCCTTGATTTTTCAAAGTTCATTTTGGATTTCTTTCATTGAAATGCAAGAGTTGGAATATTTCAGTAGTGTTTTGTTATGGTTTACTTTGTCACACTTACATTCTCACGAGCTTTCAAAGTTCATTTTGGTTATCTTTCATTGAAATGCAAGAGTTGGAATATTTACGTAGTGTTTTGTCATGGTTTACCTTGTCATACTTACATTCTCTTGATTTTTCAAAGTTCATTTTGGATTTCTTTCATTGAAATGCAAGAGTTGGAATATTTCAGTAGTGTTTTGTCGTGGTTTACCTTATCACAGTTACATTCTCTTGATTTTTCAAAGTTCATTTTGGATTTCATTTGTTGAAATGCAAGAGTTGAAATATTTCAGTAGTGTTTTGTCGTGGTTTACCTTGTCACAGTTACATTCTCTTAATTTTTCAAAGTTCATTTTGAATTTCTTTCGTTGAAAAGCAAGAGTTGGAATATTTCAGTAGTGTTTTGTCATGATTTACCTTGTCACACTTACATTCTCTTGATTTTTCAAAGTTCATTTTGAATTTCTTTCGTTGAAAAGCAAGAGTTGGAATATTTCAGTAGTGTTTTGTCATGGTTTACCTTGTCAAAGTTACATTCTATTGATTTTCAAAGTTCATTTTGAATTTCTTTCGTTGAAATGCAAGAGTTGGAATATTTCAGTAGTGTTTGGTTGTGGTTTACCTTGTCACAGTTACATTTTCTTGATTTTTCAAAGTTCATTTTGAATTTCTTTCATTGAAATGCAAGAGCTAGAATATTTCAATAGTGTTTTGTCGTGGTTTACCTTGTCACAGTTACATTCTCTTGATTTTTCAAAGTTCATTTTGAATTTCTTTCATTGAAATGCAAGAGTTGGATTATTTCAGTAGTGTTTTGTCGTGGTTTACCGAGTCAAAGTTACCTTTCTCTTGATTTTTCAAAGTTCATTTTGAATTTCTTTCGTTGAAATGCAAGAGTTGGAATATTTCAGTAGTGTTTTGTCGTGGTTTACTTTGTCACAGTTACATTCTCTTGATTTTTCAAAGTTCATTGTGGATTTCTTTCATTGAAATGCAAGAGTTGGAATATTTCACTAGTGTTTTCTCGTGGTTTACCTTACCACACTTACATTCTCTTGATTTTTCAAAGATCATTTTGGATTTATTTCGTTGAAATGCAAGAGTTGGAATATTTCAGTAGTGTTTTGCCGTGGTTTACTTTGTCAAAGTTACATTCTCTTAATTTTTCAAAGTTCATTTTGGATTTCTTTCGTTGAAATGCAAGAGTTGGAATATTTCAGTAGTGTTTTGTCGTGGTTTACTTTGTCACAGTTACATTCTCTTGATTTTTCAAAGTTCATTATGGATTTCTTTCGTTGAAATATGTTTTGTTGTGCTTTACCTGGACACAGTTACATTTTCATGATTTTCGTTAGGTTAGGTTAGGCTAGATCAAGTTAGGTTAGGTTAAGTTAGGTTAGGTTAGGTTAGCCTACGTACGCGCGCGTACGTAGGCTAACCTAACCTAGCCTAACTTAACCTAACCTAACCTAACTTGATCTAGCCTAACCTAACCTAACGAAAATCAAGAAAATGTAACTCTGTCAAGGTAAAGCACAACAAAACATATTTCAACGAAAGAAATCCATAATGAACTTTGAAAAATCAAGAGAATGTAACTGTGACAAAGTAAACCACGACAAAATACTACTGAAATATTCCAAATCTTGCATTTCAACGAAAGAAATCCAAAATGAACTTTGAAAAATTAAGAGAATGTAACTTTGACAAAGTAAACCACGGCAAAACACTACTGAAATATTCCAACTCTTGCATTTCAACGAAACAAATCCAAAATGATCTTTGAAAAATCAAGAGAATGTAAGTGTGGTAAGGTAAACCACGAGAAAACACTAGTGAAATATTCCAACTCTTGCATTTCAATGAAAGAAATCCACAAGGAACTTTGAAAAATCAAGAGAATGTAACTGTGACAATGTAAACCACAACAAAACACTACTGAAATATTCCAACTCTTGCATTTCAACGAAAGAAATTCAAAATGAACTTTGAAAAATCAAGAGAATGTAACTTTGACTCGGTAAACCACGACAAAACACTACTGAAATAATCCAACTCTTGCATTTCAATGAAAGAAATTCAAAATGAACTTTGAAAAATCAAGAGAATCTAACTGTGACAAGGTAAACCACGACAAAACGCTATTGAAATATTCTAACTCTTGCATTTCAATGAAAGAAATTCAAAATGAACTTTGACAAATCAAGAAAATGTAACTGTGACAAGGTAAACCACAACCAAACACTACTGAAATATTCCAACTCTTGCATTTCAACGAAAGAAATTCAAAATGAACTTTGAAAAATCAATAGAATGTAACTTTGACAAGGTAAACCACGACAAAACACTACTGAAATATTCCAACTCTTGCTTTTCAACGAAAGAAATTCAAAATGAACTTTGAAAAATCAAGAGAATGTAAGTGTGACAAGGTAAACCATGAAAAAACACTACTGAAATATTCCAACTCTTGCTTTTCAACGAAAGAAATTCAAAATGAACTTTGAAAAATTAAGAGAATGTAACTGTGACAAGGTAAACCACGACAAAACACTACTGAAATATTTCAACTCTTGCATTTCAACAAATGAAATCCAAAATGAACTTTGAAAAATCAAGAGAATGTAACTGTGATAAGGTAAACCACGACAAAACACTACTGAAATATTCCAACTCTTGCATTTCAATGAAAGAAATTCAAAATGAACTTTGAAAAATCAAGAGAATGTAAGTATGACAAGGTAAACCACGACAAAACACTACGTAAATATTCCAACTCTTGCATTTAAATGAAAGATAACCAAAATGAACTTTGAAAGCTCGTGAGAATGTAAGTGTGACAAAGTAAACCACAACAAAACACTACTGAAATATTCCAACTCTTGCATTTCAATGAAATAAATCCAAAATGAATTTTGAAAAATCAAGGGAATGTAACTGTGACATGGTAAACCACGACAAAACACTACTGAAATAACCCCACTCTTTCATTTCAATGAAATAAATCCAAAATGAACTTTGAAAAATCAAGGGAATGTAACTGTGACATGGTAAACCACGACAAAACACTACTGAAATAACCCCACTCTTTCATTTCAATGAAAGAAATTCAAAATGAACTTTGAAAAATCAAGAGAATGTAAGTGTGACAAAGTAAACCACAACAAAACACAACTGAAATATTCCAACTCTTGCATTTCAACTAAAGAAATCCAAAATGAACTTTGAAAAATCAAGGGAATGTAACTGTGACAAGGTAAACCACGACAAAACACTACTGAAATAATCCCACTCTTGCATTTCAATGAAAGGAAAACCGAAATGAACTTTGAAAAATCAAGAAAATGTAACTGTGACAATGTAAACCACAACAAAACACTACTGAAATATTCCAACTCTTGCATTTCAATGAAAGAAATTGAAAATGAACTTTGAAAAATCAAGGGAATGTAACTGTGACAAGGTAAACCACGACAAAACACTACTGAAATATTCCAACTCTTGCATTTCAATGAAAGAAATTGAAAATGAACTTTGAAAAAAATGAGAGAATGTAACTGTGACAAGGTAAACCACTACAAAACACTAGTGAAATAATTCAACTCTTGCATTTCAACGAGATAAATCCAAAATGAACTTTGAAAAATCAAGAGAATGTAACTGTGACAAGGTAAACCATGACAAAACACTACTGAAATATTCCAACTCTTGCATTTCAACGAATGAAATCCAAAATGAACTTTGAAAAATCAAGAGAATGTAACTGTGACAAGGTAAACCACGACAAAATACTACTGAAATACTTCAAGTCTTGCATTTCAACGAGATAAATCCAATATGAACTTTGAAAAATCAAGAGAATGTAACTGTGACAAAATAAACCACTACAAAACACTACTGAAATATTCCAACTCTTGCATTTCAATGAAAGAAATCAAAAATGAACTTTGAAAAATCATGAGAATGTAAGTGTGACAAGGTAAACCACAACAAAACACTACTGAAATATTCCAACTCTTGCATTTCAATGAAAGAAATTCAAATGAACTTTGAAAAATCAAGAGAATGTAACTGTGACAAGGTAAACCACGACAAAACACTACTGAAATATTCCAACTCTTGCATTTCAATGAAAGAAATCCAAAATGAACTTTGAAAAATCAAGAGAATGTAAGTGTGACATGGTAAACCACGACAAAACACTACTGAAATAATCCCACTCTTGCATTTCAATGAAAGAAATTCAAGATGAACTTTGAAAAATCAGGAGAATGTAACTGTGGCAAGGTAAACCACGACAAAACGCTACTGAAATATTCCAACTGTTGCATTTCAACGAAAGAAATCCAAAATGAACTTTGAAAAATCAAGAGAATGTAACTGTGACAAGGTAAACCACGACAAAACACTACTGAAATAATTCAAATCTTGCATTTCAACGAAAGAAAACCGAAATGAACTTTTAAAAATCAAAAAAATGTAACTGTGACAAGGAAAACCACAACAAAACACTACTGAAATATTCCAACTCTTGCATTTCAACGAAAGAAATTCAAAATGAACTTTGAAAAATCATGAAAATGTAACTCTGACAAGGTAAACCACAAGAAAACACTACTGAAATATTCCAACTCTTGCATTTCAATAAAAGAAATTCAAAATGAACTTTGAAAAATCAAGAGAATGTAACTATGACAAGGTAAACCTCACAAAACACTACTGAAATATTCCAGCTCTTGCATTTCAACGATAGAAATTCAAAATGAATTTTGAAAAATCAAGAAAATGTAACTGTGATAAGGTAAACCATAACAAAACACTACTGAAATATTCCAGCTCTTGCATTTCAACGTGATAAATCCAAAATGAACTTTGAAAAATCAAGAGAATGTAACTATGACAAGGTAAACCACGACAAAACACTACTGAAATATTCCAACTCTTGCATTTCAACGTGATAAATCCAAAATGAACTTTGAAAAATCAAGAAAATGTAAGTGTGACGAGGTAAACCACGACAAAACACTACTGAAATATTCCAACTCTTGCATTTCAATAAAAGAAATTCAAATGAACTTTGAAAAATCAAGAGAATGTAACTGTGATAAGGTAAACCAACAACAAAACACTACTGAAATATTCCAGCTCTTGCATTTCAACGATAGAAATTCAAAATGAATTTTGAAAAATCAAGGGAATGTAACTGTGATAAGGTAAACCACACCAAAACACTACTGCAATATTCCAGCTCTTGCATTTCAATGAAGGAAATCGAAAATGAACTTACTGAAATATTCCAACTCTTGCATTTCAATGAAAGAAAACCAAATGAACTTTGAAAAATCAAGAGAATGTAACTGTGACAAGGTAAACTACAACAAAACATTACTGAAATATTCCAACTCTTGCTTTTCAACATAAAAAATTCAAAATGAACTTTGAAAAATCAAGAGAATGTAACTGTGATAAGGTAAACCACATCAAAACACTACTGAAATATTCCAACTCTTGCATTTCAATGAAGGAAATCGAAAATGAACTTTGAAAAATCAAGGGAATGTAACTGTGACAAGGTAAACCACGACAAAACACTACTGAAATATTCCAACTCGTGCTTTTCAATGAAAGAAATTCAAAATGAACTTTGAAAAATCAAGAGAATGTAACTGTGATAATGTAAACCACATCAAAACACTACTGAAATATTCCAACTCTTGCATTTCAACGAAAGAAATCCAAAATGATCTTTGAAAAATCAAGAGAATGTAACTGTGACAAAGTAAACCACGACAAAACACTACTGAAATATTCCAACTCGTGCATTTCAATGAAAGAAATTCAAAATGAACTTTGAAAAATCAAGAGAATGTAACTGTGATAATGTAACCCACATCAAAACACTACTGAAATATTCCAACTCTTGCATTTCAACGAAAGAAATCCAAAATGATCTTTGAAAAATCAAGAGAATGTAACTGTGACAAGGTAAACCACGACAAAACACTACTGAAATATTCCAACTCTTGCATTTCAATGAAAGAAATTCAAAATGAACTTTGAAAAATCAAGAGAATGTAACTATGACAAGGTAAACCACGACAAAACACTACTGAAATATTCCAGCTCTTGTATTTCAACGATAGAAATTCAAAATGAATTTTGAAAAATCAAGAAAATGTAACTGTGATAAGGTAAACCATAACAAAACTACTGAAATATTCCAGCTCTTGCATTTCAACGTGATAAATCCAAAATGAACTTTGAAAAATCAAGAGAATGTAACTATGACAAGGTAAACCACGACAAAACACTACTGAAATATTCCAACTCTTGCATTTCAACGTGATAAATCCAAAATGAACTTTGAAAAATCAAGAAAATGTAAGTGTGACAAGGTAAACCACGACAAAACACTACTGAAATATTCCAACTCTTGCATTTCAATAAAAGAAATTCAAATGAACTTTGAAAAATCAAGAGAATGTAACTGTGATAAGGTAAACCAACAACAAAGCACTACTGAAATATTCCAGCTCTTGCATTTCAACGATAGAAATTCAAAATGAATTTTGAAAAATCAAGGGAATGTAACTGTGATAAGGTAAACCACACCAAAACACTACTGCAATATTCCAGCTCTTGCATTTCAATGAAGGAAATCGAAAATGAACTTACTGAAATATTCCAACTCTTGCATTTCAATGAAAGAAAACCAAATTAACTTTGAAAAATCAAGAGAATGTAACTGTGACAAGGTAAACCACAACAAAACACTACTGAAATATTCCAACTCTTGCTTTTCAACATAAAAAATTCAAAATGAACTTTGAAAAATCAAGAGAATGTAACTCTGATAAGGTAAACCACATCAAAACACTACTGAAATATTCCAACTCTTGCATTTCAATGAAGGAAATCGAAAATGAACTTTGAAAAATCAAGGGAATGTAACTGTGACAAGGTAAACCACGACAAAACACTACTGAAATAATCCAACTCGTGCTTTTCAATGAAAGAAATTCAAAATGAACTTTGAAAAATCAAGAGAATGTAACTGTGATAATGTAAACCACATCAAAACACTACTGAAATATTCCAACTCTTGCATTTCAACGAAAGAAATCCAAAATGATCTTTGAAAAATCAAGAGAATGTAACTGTGACAAAGTAAATCACGACAAAACACTACTGAAATATTCCAACTCTTGCATTTCAATGAAAGAAATTCAAAATGAACTTTGAAAAATCAAGAGAATGTAACTGTGATAATGTAACCCACATCAAAACACTACTGAAATATTCCAACTCTTGCATTTCTACGAAAGAAATCCAAAATGATCTTTGAAAAATCAAGAGAATGTAACTGTGACAAGGTAAACCACGACAAAACACTACTGAAATATTCCAACTCTTGCATTTCAATGAAAGAAATTCAAAATGAACTTTGAAAAATCAAGAAATGTAACTGTGACAAGGTAAACCACAACCAATGCTTTTCAACAAAAGAAAATCAAAATGAACTTTGAAAAATTAAGGGAATGTAACTGTAACATGGTAAATCACGACAACACACTACTGAAATATTCCAACTCTTGCATTTCAATGAAAGAAATTCAAAATGAACTTTGAAAAAATCAAGAGAATGTAACTGTGACATGGTACACCACGACAACACACTACTGCAATATTCCAACTCTTGCATTTCAACGAAAGAAATCTAAAATGAACTTTGAAAAATCAAGAGAATGTAACTGTGACAGGGTAAACCACGACAAAACACTACTGAAATATTCCAACTCTTGCATTTCAATGAAAGAAATTCAAAATGAACTTTGAAAAATCAAGAGAATGTAACTGAGACACTGTAAACCACATCAAAACACTACTGAAATATTCCAACTCTTGCATTTCAGCGAAAGAAATCCAAAATGAATTTTGAAAAATCAAGAGAATGTAACCGTGGCAAGGTAAACCACGAGAAAACACTACCGAAATATTCTAACTCTTGCATTTCAATGAAAGAAATTCAAATGAACTTTGAAAAATCAAGAAAATGTAACTGTGACAAGGTATACCACAACCAAACACTACTGAAATATTCCAACTCTTGCATTTCAACGAAAGAAATTCATAATGAACTTTGAAAAATCAAGAGAATGTAACTTTGACAAGGTAAACCATGCCAAAACACTACTGAAATAATCCAACTCTTGCATTTCAATGAAAGAAACTCAAAATGAACTTTGAAAAATCAAGAGAATGTAACTGTGACATGGTAAACCACAACAAAACACTACTGAAATATTCCAACTCTTGCATTTCAATGAAAGAAATTCAAAATGAACTTTGAAAAATCAAGAAAATGTAACTGTGACAAGGTAAACCACAACCAAACACTACTGAAATATTCCAACTCTTGCTTTTCAACGAAAGAAATTCAAAATGAACTCTGAAAAATCAGGCCTTTGGGGCGTTGGGGGGCCCTTTGGGGGGCCCGGGGGGAGGGGGCCCTTCTGTGTCTCAATGCACAAAAAATATTAAAAAATGAGGGAGGGGAGGAGGGGATGGGGAGGGGAGGGGAGGAGGGGAGGGGAGGGGGAGGAGGGGAGGGGAGGGGAGAGTGGAGGGGGAGGGGAGGGGGAGGGGACGGTGAGGAGGGGAGGAGAGGGAGGGAGAGGGAGGGGAGGGGTCCCTTTGGGGGCCAAGGGGGGAGGGGCCCTTTGGGGCCCGGGGGGTCCTTTGGGGGTCTGGGGGACCCTTGAGGGCCGGGTGGCCCTTTGGGAGCTCGGGGGACCTTTGAGGACCAGGGGCTTCCTTTGGGGTTGGGGTAGGGGGATCGGAACCCTTTGGGGTTGGGGATAGAGGACCTCACGACACTGTTCAAATGGAACTTGTGTATTATAACGACCACAGAGTTTCACCCTCAAATCCTCTTCTATAACCTTTTCTAAAATCATCTTTTAAAATGTCTCTAACTGTTTCGCCGAAATAATTCCATAAAACGGTTTCGCTCAAATAATCCCTAAACGTAATTTCAACGTGTTCCTTTTGTTTTGGCATCTCTGTGCTGTCACATTTGAAATTACTAAGAAACCTGATTCCCACGCTAAAACAATTCATCGCTAAGATGTTTCTTTGGAGAATTGTTTCCATTGCCAATGTTTATTAATATCTTTTGGAGTTCGACCAGTAGAACTGTTTCCGAGGCAAAGACATTAATGACTTGGATCTATTCCTGGAGAATCGTTTCTAGGCGAAAATTTTTAAAGTCTGACAGATGATGTCATTGGTTGATTGATCTGTCAAGAAAGGGGAATTAATTTGTTGTTCAGGTGTTCCAAATTCCCAATCGTTTTAATTAACCACGTGTTCTCCCTAATGACTCTATGCACATGGCCAAAACAACAACAACAACAACATCGACACCTTTGGAAATTTTGGTCATTGACTCCATTAACCACGTGTTCTCCCTAGGGAGGCTATGCCCGTATTTGGGGTGCAAAAAGTTGTAGGTGGCAGCACGGGTGCGTGATCGTGTCAATAGGGTCATCTCTACTGGCGTTGTCGTAGAAACTTCAAAACAGGCTCATTCGATTGGAAATTCAAAGAACTAGTGCCCTTTTTGATAGTCGAAAGTGATTGGAGGGTACCTAGCCCCCCCCCCACACCCATCATTCCTCCAACCACATACAATCATAATTTTGAGATAGCCATTTTGTTCAGCGTAGGCTAGTTGATTTCCAGATAGAAAATAAGTTTTTGAGGAGAACACTCCCCCGTAACCCTCAGGGCAAAGGTTTTAAGTTACGCCCTGGGGGCAAATAAGGTTTTTATAGAAGGCGTTGTCGTAGAAACTTCAAAACAGGCTCATTCGATTGGAAATTCAAAATTTTAATAGTCGAAAGTGATTGGAGAGCAACTTGCCCCCCCCCCCCCCCACGCCCATCATTCCCACAAACACATCCAATCAAAATTTGAGATAGCCATTTTGTTCAGCGTAGTTGATTTCTAGATAGAAAGTATGTTTTTGTGGAGGACAATCCCCCACAACCCTCAGGGCAAGGGTTTTAAGTTATGCCCTGGGGGCATATAAGATTTTTATAGAAGGCGTTGTCGTTTAAACTTCAAAACAGGCTCATTCGATTGGAAATTCAAAGAACTAGTGCCCTTTTTAATAGTCGAAAGTGATTGGAGGGCACCTAACCCCCCCCCCCCCCACACACACCCATCATTCCTCTAACCACATCCAATCATAATTTTGAGATAGCCATTTTGTTCAGCGTAGGCTAGTTGATTTCCAGATAGAAAATACGTTTTTGAGGAGGATACTCCCCCGTAACCCTCAGGGCAAAGGTTTTAAGTTACGCCCTGGGGGCATTAAGGTTTTTATAGAAGGTGTTGTCGTAGAAACTTCAAAACAGGCTCATTCGATTGGAAATTCAAAGGTCTAGGGCCCTTTTTAATAGTCGAATGTGATTGGAGGGCAACTAGCCCCCCCCCCACGCCCACCATTCCCCCAAACACATCCAATCAAAATTTTGAGATAGCCATTTTGTTCAGCGTAGTTGATTTCCAGATAAAAAATATGTTTTTAAGGAGGACACTCCCCTACAACCCTCAGGGCAAGGGTTTTAAGTTATGCCCTGGGGGCATATAAGGTTTTTATAGAAGGTGTTGTCGTAGAAACTTCAAAACAGGCTCATTCGATTGGAAATTCAAAGGTCTAGGGCCCTATTTAATAGTCGAATGTGATTGGAGGGCACCTCCCCCCTACGCCTATAATTCCCCCAAGCACACCCAAATAGCGACGAAGACCACGCTGCCTTTCCATCATAAACAAATAAGTAGAACAACGCTGCCAAGAAGGCAAGATTAGCTTTAAAAGCTTGTCTGTAAGTATTTTAATTCCATCTGAATGAATTGTTCTCTGTCCACTTCGTTTGGAGTACCAGTCCTGGTTGAACTTCCTTGAAGTAATGATATTAGGGCTGTTTTAAAACACTAAAAAAAAAAACCTTTCAGTTTTAATGATTGAATTTTAATGTAAGTTTCTTTTATATTGCTTTTATTCTCTTCGTCTGTTTTGCTGAGGACGGCCCTTGGATATAGGGTTGAAATATTCATTTAAAGTTGCGTTCCACTGTCTTGTATAAAAATTTCCCTGTTGTTCTACTTATTTGTTTACCAAGCACACCCAATCAAAATTTTGAGATAGCCATTTTGTTCAGCGTAGGCTAGTTGATTTCCAGATAGAAAATATGTTTTTGAGGAGAAAACTCTCCCACAACCCTCAGGGCAAGGGTTTTAAGTGATGCCCTTGGGGCATATAAGGTTTTTATAGAAGGCGTTGTCGTAGAAACTTCAAAACAGGCTCATTCGATTGTAAATTCAAACGGCTAGTGCCCTTTTTAATAGTCGAAAGTGATTCGAGGGCAACTAGCCCCCCCCCCCCCGAACGCCCATCATTCCCCCAAACACATCCAATCAAAATTTTGAGATGGCCATTTTGTTCAGCGTAGTTGATTTCCAGATAGAAAATATGTTTTTGAGGAGGATACTCCCCTACAACCCTCAGGGAAAGGGTTTTAAGTTATGCCCTGGGGGCATATAAAGTTTTATAGAAGGTGTTGTCGTAGAAACTTCAAAACAGGCTCATTCGATTGGAAATTCAAAGGGCTAGTGCCCTTTTTAATAGTCGAAAGTGATTGGAGGGCAACTAGCCCCCCCCCACGCCCATCATTCCCCAAAACACATCCAATCAAAATTTTGAGATAGCCATTTTGTTCAGTGTAGACTAGTTGATTTCTAGATTGAAAATATGTTTTTGAGGAGGACACTCCTCCACAACCCTCAGGGCAAGGGTTTTGGGGCATATAAGGTTTTTATAGAAGGCGATGTCGTAGAAACTTCAAAAGGGGCTCATTCGATTGGAAATTCAAAGGGCTAGTGCCCTTTTTAATAGTTGAAAGTGATTGGAGGGCAACTAGCCCCCCACACCCATCATCCCCCAAACACATCCAATAAAAATTTTGAGATAGCCATTTTGTTCAGCGTAGATGATTTCCAGATAGAAAATATGTTTTTGAGGAGGATACTCCCCCACAGCCCTCAGGGCAAGGGGTTTAAGTTATGCCCTGGGGGCATATAAGGTTTTTATAGAAGGCGTTGTCATAGAAACTTCAAAAGGGGCCCATTTGATTGGAAATTCAAAGGGCTATTGCCCTTTTTAATAGTCGAAAGTGATTGGAGGGCAACTAGCCCTCCCCACGCCCACCATTCCCCAACACACATCCAATCAAAATTTTGAGATAACCATTTTGTTCAGCGTAGTTCATTTCCAGATAGAAAATATGTTTTTGAGGAGGACACTCCCCCACAACCCTCAGGGTAAGGGTTTTAAGTTGTGCCCTTGGGGCATATAAGGTTTTTATAGAAGGTGTTGTCGTAGAAATTTCAAAACAGGCTCATTCGATTGGAAATTCAATGGGCTATTGCCATATTTAATAGTTGAAAGTGACTGGAGGGTACCTCGCCCCCCCCCCCCACGCCCATAATTCCCCCAAGCACACCCAATCAAAATTTTGAGATAGCCATTTTGTTCAGCGTAGGCTAGTTGATTTCCAGATAGAAAATATGTTTTTGAGGAGGACACTCTCCCACAACCCTCAGGGCAATGGTTTTAAGTTATGCCCTGGGGGCATATAAGGTTTTTATAGAAGGCGTTGTCGTAGAAACTTCAAAACAGGCTCATTCGATTGGAAATTCAAAGGGCTAGTGCCCTTTTTAATAGTCGAAAGTGATTGGAGGGCAACTAGCCCCTCCCCCCCCCAAACGCCCATCATTCCCCCAAACACATCCAATCAAAATTTTGAAATGGCCATTTATTTCAGCGTAGTTGATTTCCAGATAGAAAATATGTTTTTGAGGAGGACACTCCCCTACAACCCTCAGGGCAAGGGTTTTAAGTTATGCCCTGGGGCATATAAGGTTTTATAGAAGGTGTTGTCGTAGAAACTTCAAAACAGGCTCATTCGATTGGAAATTCAAAGGGCTAGTGCCCTTTTTAATAGTCGAAAGTGATTGGAGGGCAACTAGCCCCCCCCCTCCACGCCCATCATTCCCCAAAACACATCTAATCGAAATTTTGAGATAGCCATTTTCTTCAGCGTAGGCTAGTTGATTTCTAGATAGAAAATATGTTTTTGAGGAGGACACTCCTCCACAACCCTCAGGGCAAGGGTTTCGGGGCATATAAGGTTTTTATAGAAGGTGTTGTCGTAGAAACTTCAAAAGGGGCTCTTTCGATTGGAGATTCAAAGGGCTAGTGCCCTTTTTAATAGTTGAAAGTGATTGGAGGGCAACTAACCCCCCACATTCATCATCCCCCAAACACATCCAATAAAAAATTTGAGATAGCCATTTTGTTCAGCGTAGTTGATTTCCAGATAGAAAATATGTTTTTGAGGAGGATTATAGAAGGTAAGAAAGTAATTAGTGATTATTTTTGTTGTTGTTGTTGTTTAGACCTGGGCACTTCGTATCGAAGGAGTTGTCGTGGGAACTTCGAAAGGGGCTCATTCAATTGAAAATAGAAAGGGTTGGTGCCCTTTTTAATAGTCGAAAGTGATTGGAGGGCAACGAATTACCCTTCCACACCCACCCTCCCACGCTGACCCTCCCATTTGCCCATTATGTTTAAAAACTAAATGTTGCCTTAAGATTAAATCAAAATGCACTGTGTTAATGCTAATTCCCAATAAGGCATCTCAGCAGTATCCCATGAACGACTGAGTGTATTATGTTCAAACTTTCGGGGCTACTTCTGCTCTTAAAATTTAACCCAATCAAAATAGCGTAAGTGTATCCAAGCTATCAAAGAAAGTAAACAGATTTTTTTGCGGATTGTATCAAGTTTTCTATTTTAGGTCAACTAGAGGTGACATGAAACTAAATTAAACTATTTGTTTCTGGATTCCTAAAAGGGTGTATGTTGTTAAAAATTGATGAAAACTTTTCTCCAGCATACAAATAGCAGGCCAAACTATAAAGTCTTAAAACAACGAAAAGATTTAAAGCATTATTTTCTATTTCCCTCAAAAAACTATGTCAATATAAAACGAACAGGAATTAATTAAAAAAACTTTTTCCACAAAATAAGTTTTTCAATGAAAAGTAAAGAACTCCATTAAACAAAAAATGAGCGAAAATAAAATCAAATACTCTACCAAGCGTGAAACTACCACAAATCAGCATCGATAAATAAATGAAACCCAAAAGGAACAGAAATTACTATAAATAACCGAGTAAAGCACAAAACGAGAAGAAATTAACATAAGTTGGGCTCAAAACCCCCATGCCTTCCCAAGGCCAGAGCCAAATTTGCACTTTACTGAAAAAAATACAAATGAATGTGCATTGTCAGTTTAATATACATATACTGATATTTAGTAATCAAAATGTTAATATTATTTGATTTATTAAAGTTATAAAAGTAAAAACTTTTTTTTTCAGTAAAGTGCAAATTATGTTCTTGGCTTGGGAAGGCATAGGGGTTTTGAGGCCAGCTTATGTTAATTTCTGCTCGTTTTGAATTTGACTCGGTTATTTATTGTAATTAATTAAAAAAAATTCCACAAAATAAGTTTTTCAAAAAATAGTAAAGAACTCCATTAAACCAAAATGACCAAAAATAGAATCAAATTATTTACCAAGCATACAACTACCACAAATCAGTTTCAATAAATAGATGAAACCCAAAACAAACAGATGATTGAAATAAGTCAAACTCAAAACGAGCAGAAATTAATATGAGTAGGGTTCTAAATCCCATGCGTTCTAAAAGCTAGAATATAATTTGTATTTTACTGAAAAAAATTCAAATGAATTTACTCGAAAAAATGTGTATGGTCAGTTTAAAGAACAAAATAGAATCAAATGATCTACCAAGCATACAAGTACCACAAATCAGTATCAATGAATAAATGAAACCCAAAACAAACAGAAATTAAAATATGTCAAACTCAAAACGAGCAGAAATTAATCTGAGTAGGGTTCTAAACCCTATGCTTTCGAAAAGCCAGAATATAATTTGTACTTTATTGAAAAAAAAATAATGTTTTCACTTTTATAACCTTAAGAAATCATAAATTAATTAAGATTTTATGGAATAAATATCAGCATATTAGATTAAACTGACAATGTATATTTTTTTCAGTAAATTCATTTGAATTTTTTTTCAGTTCTTTACTGAAAATGTTTGACACTAAGAGCTCAAAATCTTATTCTATGGCCAAAAATTTTTTTTCATAATTAATTCTATTTCTAAAAATAACCTTGAAAGCAGTGGCGTTGTTTCAGGCGGGCAATGATTTGGAGAAAAAATGATTCTGTAGCCCATGCTCTTGGCTTTTCGGATGGATATCCCTCTTGCCCCCTCCCCCCAATAAAGTGTTGGAGCTACATCCCTGCTTGAGAACTCCGATTCAACTTTGTAATTCCCAGTAATTTTAACATGACTGCTAATAAGGTAATTTTTAACATGAGAATAATTATTATTGTAAGTTAGTTATCTTTCGAGCTTAAATTATTATTACACGCCCACCAATGTATGTATTTATAATTAGTCAAGAAAATATGTCAAAAACGGTATTAATTTTTTCTTTTTCATTTTAATTTTTCAATTGTGTTCTTATTCCGAATTCACAGAATTTTCATTCAAAATTTTCAAGGGAAATGCTACATTTTCGTCTAAAGTACTACGGTGCAAAAAATAAGCAAAGCTAGTTCATTAGAGTCGGCGCGTTTTTCGTTTAGAAAAAGCTTAGACATTCATAATTTGAGTCCAAAGACAATCTATCCTTCAGAAATACTTTAATTGCTTAGGCTATTATCTATAGCTTTAGGTGTTTTCTCTTGAAAAATTCTCCAACCCCATTAAGAATACTTCCTGAGGAAAATTACCCCCTCCCCCAGTCATAGTTGATTTTTTTTTGTTTTTAATTTGATTTGGGTTTTTTTTTTTAATTCATGCCCAGGCTTAGCCAACACATGACGTAACCAAGACTTAATCTGAATAGGGTTCTAAGCCCTATGCTTTCTAAAAGCCAGAATATAATTTGTACTTCACTGAAAAAAATTCAAATGAATTTACTGAAAAAAATCTGCATTATCAGTTTAATGTACGTATGCTGATATTTATTCCTTAAAATCTTAATGAATTTTTGACTTCTTAAAGTTATAAAAGTGAAAACACTAAAAAGAATTTTTTAAAAGTATTGCTATATAAGAATTAAAAAGAAAAAGAATAATTTTTTTTGCCATAGAATAAGATTTTGAGTTCTTAGTGTCAAACGTTTTCAGTAAAGAACTGAAAAAAATTCAAATGAATTTATTCTAAAATGTATTCATAATTAATTTTATTTCTAAAAATAACCTTGAAAGCAGTGGCGTTGTTTCAGGCGGGCAATGATTTGAAAATTAATTAAAAAAACTTCTTCCACAAAATAAGTTTTTCAAAGAAAAGTAAAGAACACTATTACACAAAAAATAAACAAAAATAAAATAATCTACCAAACCTAAACCTAACCAAACCTGTTCTGGTTAGGTTAGGTTTTAGGTTAGGTCAACAGAAGTTGAGCTCAAAACCCCTATACCTTCCCAAGGCCAGAACATAATTTGCACTTTACTGAAAAAAATAAAAAAAATATATAGGGGTTTTGACTGTTAAAAACGGCTTGTTTTGAGTTTGACTCGGTTATTTATTGTAATTTCTGTTCGTTTTGGGTTGCATTTATTTATCGATGCTGATTTGTGGTAATTTGACGATTTTATTTTATTTTTGCTCTTTTTTTGTTTAATGGAGTTCTTTACTTTTCTTTGAAAAACTTATTTTGTGGAAAAAGTTTTTTTTTAATTAATTTCTGTTCGTTTTGTATTGACATAGTCTTTTCAGGGAAAAAGAAAATAATACTTTGATACTTTTCGTTTTTGAAGACTTTATAGTTGGGCCTGCTATTTGTATGCTGGAGAAAAATTTTCAGCAATTTTTAACAACATACACCCTTTTCAAAATCTGGACACAAATAATACTGTTTAATTTAGTTTCATACCTCCTCTAGTTGACTTGAAATGGAAAACTTCATACCATTCACAAAAAAATCTGTTTACTTTTTTTGATAGCTTGGATATACTTACGCTATTTTGATTTGGTTAAATTTTAAGAGCAGAAGTAGCCCCGAAAGTTTGAACATAATACACTCAGTCGTTCTTGGGATACTGCTGAGATGCCTTATTGGGAATTAGAATTATCACAGTGTATTTTGATTTAATCTTAAGGCAACATTTAGTTTTTAAACATAATGGGCAAATGGAGGGTGGGTGTGGGGGGGTGGGAGTGGAAGGGGATTAGATGCCCTCCAATCACTTTCGACTATTAAAAAGGTCATCAGCCCTTTCTATTTTAAATCGAATGAGCCCTTTTCGAAGTTCCCACAACAACTCCTTCGATACGAAGTGCCCTAGTCTAAACAACAACAACAACAAAAAATATCACTAATCACTTTCGAATTTAAAAAGGGTAGTAGCCCTTTGAATTTCAAATCGAATGAGCCTTTTTTCAAGTTTCTACGAAAAAGATTTCAATAAAAACCTTATATGCCCCCAGGGCATAACTTATAACCCTTGCCCTGAGGGTTTTGGGGGAGTGTCCTCCTCAAAAACATATTTTCTGTCTGGAAATGAACTACGCTGAACAAAATGGCTATCTCAAAATTTTTATTGGATGTGTTTGAGGGAATGATGGGCCTGGGGTGGGGGGGCTAGTTGCCCTCCAATCTCTTTTAACTTTCCAAAACTGAACTAGAACTTTCAATTTCTAATCAAATGAGCCCTCTCTTAAGTTTTTAAGAGCATCCCTTCCATAACAACCATATATTCCCCCAGGGCATAACTTACACTGCCTGCTCTCGGGCCCTGGGGGGCTGTATTGACCCCTGAGTTTTAGTTATATGGTCTTTGAACTAGTTTTAAAAAATGGCTATCTCAAAGTTCTTATTGCATGGGTCTGAGGAAAAAAGGGCGTTGAGGGGGAAGGGGGCTGGATGCCCTCTGTTCTCTTCTGATTCTTAAAAAGTGAACTAGAACTTTGAATTTCCAATCAAATGAGCCCTCTTTGAAGTTTATACGAGCATCCCATCCATAAGAACCATATATGCCCCCAGAGCATAACTTACGACGCCTGCCCCCGGAATATGGGGGGCTTCGTCGACACCAGAGTTTTTGTTATATGATCTTCGAACTATTTTTAACAAAATAGCTATCTCAAAATTTTTATTGAATGTGTTTGGGGAAAAGGTGGGCGTGAGAGGGGGGTTAGTTGTTCTCCAATCACTTTTGACTATTAAAAAGGGCACTAGCCCTTTGAATTTCAATTGAATGAGGCCTTTTTGAAGTTTCTACGGCAAAGCTTTCTATAAAAACCTTATATGGCCCCAGGGCATAACTTATAACTCTTGCCCTGAGGGCTGTGGAGGAAGTTTCCTCCTCAAAAACATAGTTTTCTATGTGAAAATCAATTACGTAGAGCAAAATGGCTATCTGAAAATTTTGATTGGATGTGTTTTGGGAAATGGTGGACGTGGAAGGGGTGTTAGATGCCCTCCGATCACTTTTGACTCTTAAAAAGAGCACTAGAACTCTTGATTTCCAATCGAATGAACCCCCCTTTGAGGTTTATGCGACGACCCCTGCCATATGAAGTGCCCCTGGGAAAAAAAATTAAACATTGGAGCCAAATGGCCATTACTATAGGCAACGCTATAGCATTGCCTCTGATATGCAGAATAATTGTACCTAAAACATTAGGCATGCAGACCCGCTATACTTTAACTCCCCGACCCCCTAATATGCAAATATATAGACCAAATTTGTTTCTAAAGTGTTATATTTGTATCATATTTAGGTATATCAAACAGTTAGTGGTAACGAACTGTAAGCACGGAGCGATCCTGCTCAGTAGTAACCGAAACTCTAAAAAACGGAATTTCGATATTCAACTGAAAGTAAGTATTTTTCAACTGAAAGTAAGGAGCAACATCAAAACTAAAAACGACCAGAAATCATTACGAATATGATTGGGTTCGCCCCCTAGTCAGTACCTCGCTCTTTACGCTAAAGTTTTTTTTAGTCATTTCATAAGAGCTATTTATTCTAATTAACGGCCTTTGTGATTAAGGGGTCATTCTTAAAGAATTGGAGCAGAATTCGAACTTTAGCGTAAAGAGCGAGGTATTGACTCGTGGGCGAACCCCCTAATATACGTATAAAAAATATATGAATATAGAAGTTCGTTACTTAAGTTAACAGAACTTATTTCGTATATGAAAGGGGCTGTCCCCTCCTCTACGCCTTGCTCTTTACGATAGAGTTTGACTGTTTCTCACAACTGTATTTTTTAAACAATAAATAACTTTAGCGTAAAGAGCAAGGTGTTGAGGAGGGGACAGCCCCTTTCATATGCGGAGTAATTGCCAATTCAACTGAAAAAACACAAATGAATGTGCATTGTCAGTTTAATGTACATATACTGATATTTAGTAATCAAAATGTTAATATCATTTGATTTATTAAAGTTATAAAAGTAAAAACATTTATATTTTTTCATTGAAGTGCAAATTTTGTTCTGGCCTTGGGAAAATGGCTTTCTGAAAATTTTGATTGGATGTGTTTTGGGAAATGGTGGACGTGGAAGGGGTGTTAGATGCCCTCTGATCACTTTTGACTCTTAAAAAGGGCGCTGGAACTCTCGATTTCCAATCGAATGAACCCCCTTTGAGGTTTATGCGACGACCCCTGCCATATGAAGTGCCTCTGGGGAAAAAAAAATAAAACATTGCAGCCGAATGGCCTTTACTATAGGCAACGCTATAGCGTTGCCTCTGATATGCAGAATAATTGTACCTAAAACATTAAGCATGCAGACCCGCTATACTTTAACTCCCCCCCCCCTAAAATGCAAACATATAGACCAAATTTGTTTCTAAAGTGTTATATTTGTATCATGTTTAGGTATATCAAACAGTTCGTGGTAACGAAAGCAGGAAGGGCACAATGACTCCGGAACGAACACCGTGCTGCCACCTACAATTGAGTGCGCATGTGCCTAACCATATAGACAATGTATTGATCCACAAGAGGGGAACTAAATTTCTGAGAAATTGATTTGCATAAAAGAAGGGGACAGAATTTCTGAGAAATTGATTTGCATAATCGAGGGGAATTATTGATCTACGAAAGGGGAATTAGAAATGACATCACTTGTTTCCTAGGAATTATACGGGATTCTAAAGAGATAGAAATTCTATTTTTAAATATGGAAGGGCACAATGACTCCGGAACGAACACCGTGCTGCCATCTACAATTGAGTCTAACGCCGACGGGACATAACGGGACATAATTTATTCAAGGATTATCGATCGAGTCTAATGGGGTCAAGGTCAATTGATTTATTGTTGTTCGTGATTGTGTAATGACACTGGGGTGAAGTTTGCACATGCGCATTAACGGGGGAGAGATGTATTGATCTAGGACAAGAGGGGGAAGTGGATTTCCGAGAACTTAATTTACATAAATGAAGGAGAGAGGATTTCCGAGAAATTGATTACATAAAAGAAGGGGACAGAATTTCTGAGAAATTGATTTGAATAATCGAGGGGAATTATTGATCTACGAAAGGGGAATTAGAAATGACATCACTTGTTTCCTAAGAATTATACGGGACTCTAAAGAGATAGAAATTCTATTTTTAAATACGGCTTCTCTGATCTTTAGTGGCAGAGATAAATTGATATTCTATTTTTAAATATGGCTTCTTTGATCTTTAGGTCGGAGGCATAAATTAATATTCTATCGAAACCATAATAGTGTAGCTAGGAACACCTATGAGATGAAGAGATTAACGCGGGAAAGGGTTTCCTAGGAATTTCAAATGTGACAGCGCAGGGATGCCAAAACAAAGGAAGACGCAGAAATTACGTTTAGGGATTATTTAGGCGAAACAGTTTGAGACATTTTAGAAGATGATTTAGGCGAAACTTTTAGAAGATTATTTTAGAAGATGATTTAGAAGATGATTTGGAGTGAAACTCCGTGGTCGTTATAATACGCAAGCTCCATTTCAACAGTGTTGTGAGGTCCCCTACCCCAACCCCAAAGAGCCCCCTTACCAAAAACCCAAAGGGCCCCCAACCCCAAAGGGCCCTCCCCAACCCCAATGGCCCCCCGGGGCCCCTGAGCCTCCAAATGCCCCCGGGCCCCCAAATGCCCCCCGAACCCCCAAAGGCCCCCCGGCCCCCCAAATGCCCCCGAGCCCCGCAAATGCCCCCATGACCCCCAAATACCCCCGGACCCCAAATGCCCCCCGGGCCTCCGCAGGCCTCCTGGGGCCCCAAATGCCCCCCGAGCCCCACACTTTTTTTAAATACTTTTTTGAATCAATTTTTTTGTATGTCTGGGCTGGTGTTTGCAAGTCCAAGAATTTGTCTTTTTGGTTTGAATGTCTAAAGTGCCTGTCATTCTCTGTTTGTATGTCTGAATCTATTTGTTTGCATGTCTGGGTTGGTGTTTGCAAGTCCAATTATTTGTCATTGTTGGTTTGTATGTCTAAAGTGCCTGTCTTTCTCTGTTTGCATGTCTGAATCTATTTGTTTACTTGTCTGGGTTGGTGTTTGCAAGTTCAAGAATTTGTCTTTGTTGGTTTGAATGTCTAAAGTGTCTGTCTTTCTCTGTTTGCATGTCTGAATGTATTTGTTTGCATGTCTGGGTTGGTGTTTGCAAGTCCAAGAATTTGTCTTTGTTGATTTGTATGTCTAAATTGTCTGTCTTTCTCGGTTTTTATGTCTGAATCTATTTGTTTGCATGTCTGGGTTGGTGTTTGCAAGTTCAAGAATTTGTCTTTGTTGGTTTGTATGTCTAAAGTGTCTGTCTTTCTCGGTTTGTGTGTCTGATTCTATTTGTTTGCATGTCTGGGTTGGTGTTTGCAAGTCCAAAAATTTGTCTTTGTTTTTTTGAATGTCTAAAGTGCATATCTTTCTCTGTTTGTATGTCTGATTCTATTTGTTTGCATGTCTGGGTTGGTGTTTGCAAGTCCAAGTATTTGTCTTTTTTGGTTTGAATGTCTAAAGTGCATGTCTTTCTCTGTTTGTGTGTCTGATTCTATTTGTTTGCATGTCTGGGTTGGTGTTTGCAAGTCCAAGTATTTGTCTTTGTTGATTTAAATGTCTAAAGTGTCTGTCTTTCTTTGTTTGTGTGTCTGATTCTATTTGTTTGCATGTCTGGGTTTGTGTTTGCAAGTCCAAGTATTTGTCTTTGTTGTTTGAATGTCTAAAGTGCATGTCTTTCTCTGTTTGTGAGTCTGATTCTATTTGTTTGCATGTCTGGGTTGGTGTTGCAAGTCCAAGTATTTGTCTTTGTTGATTTGAATGTCTAAGTGTCTGTCTTTCTTTGTTTGTGTGTCTGATTCTATTTGTTTGCATGTCTGGGTTGGTGTTTGCAAGTCCAAGTATTTGTCTTCCTTGGTTTGAATGTCTAAAGTGCATGTCTTTCTCTGTTTGTGAGTCTGATTCTATTTGTTTGCATGTCTGGGTTGGTGTTTGCAAGTCCAAGTATTTGTCTTTGTTGGTTTGAATGTCTAAAGTGCATTCCTTTCTCTGTTTGTGTGTTTGATTCTATTTGTTTGCATGTCCATGTGTGTCTTTTTTTTCATTATTGATATGCTTTATTTGTTATTTCGGCAATTTTTTTTATGTTTTTGGCCGACACATCGAGCCCTGCTCCCCGTCGGCCAGTTTAGAAAATAATTTATTCATGTAATTTGTTTGTTAAATAAAATTAATAAAATAAAATAAAAGTCTGGGTTGATGTTTGCAATTCCAAGTATTAGCCTTTGTTGGGTTGAATGTCTTAAGTGTCTGTCTTTCTCTGTTTGTGTGTCTGATTCTATTTGTTTACATGTCTGGGTTTCTGTTTACAAGTCCAAGTATTTGTCTTTGTTGATTTGAATGTCTAAAGTGTCTGTCTTTCTTAGTTTGTATTTCTGGTTCTATTTGTTTACATGTCTGGGTTGGTGTTTGCAAGTCCAAGAATTTGTCTTTGTTGGTTTGAATGTCTAAAGTGTCTGTCTTTCTCTGTTTGTGTGTCTGATTCTATTTGTTTGCATGTCTGGGTTGGTGTTTGCAAGTCCAAGTATTTGTCTTTGTTGGTTTGAATGTCTAAAGTGTCTGTCTTTCTCTGTTTGTGTGTCTGATTCTATTTGTTTACATGTCTGGGTTGGTGTTTGCAATTCCAAGAATTTGTCTTTGTTGGTTTGAATGTCTAAAGTGTCTGTCTTTCTCTGTTTGTGTGTTTGATTCTATTTGTTTGCATGTCAGGGTTGGTGTTTGCAAGTCCAAGTATTTGTCTTTGTTGGTTTGAATGTCTAAAGTGTCTGTTTTTCTCTGTGTGTGTGCCTGATTCTATTTGTTTGCGTGTCTGGGCTGGTGTTTGCAAGTCCAAGAATTTGTCTTTGTTGCTTTGAATGTCTAAAGTGTCTGTCTTTCTCTGTTTGTGTGTCTGATTCTATTTGTTTACATGTCTGGGTTGGTGTTTGCAAGTTCAAGTATTTGTCTTTGTTGGTTTGAATGTCTAAAGTGTCTGTCTTTCTCTGTTTGTGTGTCTGATTCTATTTGTTTGCATGTCTGGGTTGGTGTTTGCAAGTCCAAGAATTTGTGTTTGTTGGCTTGAATGTCTAAAGTGTCTGTCTTTCTCTGTTTGTTTGTCTGATTCTATTGTTTACATGTCTGGGTTGGTGTTTGCAAGGTCAAGTATTTGTCTTTGTTGGTTTGAATGTCTAAAGTGTCTGTCTTTCTCTGTTTGTTTGTCTGATTCTATTTGTTTGCATGTCTGGGTTGGTGTTTGCAAGTCCAAGAATTTGCCTTTGTTGGTTTGAATGTCTAAAGCGTCTGTCTTTCTCTGTTTGTGTGTCTGATTCTATTTGTTTGCATGTCTGGGTTGGTACTTGCAAGTCCAAGTATTTGTGTTTGTTGGTTTGAATGTCTAAAGCGTCTGTCTTTCTCTGTTTGTGTGTCTGATTCTATTTGTTTGCATGTCTGGGTAGGTGTTTGTAAGTCAAAGAATATGTCTTTGTTGGTTTGAATGTCTGAAGTGTCTGTCTTTCTCTGTTTGTGTGTCTGATTCTATTTGTTTGCATGTCTGGGTTGGTGTTTGCAAGTCCAAGTATTTGTCTTTGTTGGTTTGAATGTCTAAAGTGTCTGTCTTTCTCTATTTGTGTGTCTGATTCTATTTGTTTACATGTCTGGGTTGGTGTTTGCAAGTCCAAGAATTTGTCTTTTTTGGTTTGAATGTCTAAAGTGTCTGTCTTTCTCTGTTTGTGTGTCTGATTCCATTTGTTTGCATGTCTGGGTTCATGTTTCCAAGTCCAAGTATTTGTCTTTGTTGGTTTGAATGTCTAAAGTGTCTGTCTTTCTCTGTTTGTGTGTCTGATTCTATTTGTTTGCATGTCTGGGTTGGTGTTTGCAAGTCCAAGTATTTGTCTTTGTTGGTTTGAATGTCTAAAATGTCTATCTTTTTCTGTTTGTATAACTTTTTTTCTCCTCTCTAAGAAAATTCAGAAGAGAACTTGTACATTTTGCACTTCTTCGAGAAAACTTAGAATTAAAGTGGAGCTCCAAATCTTCATGAAGAATAATCACAATCAAAGTATAACTTTTTCTATCTTCTATGAAAAATTTGGAACAATATTTTAAATTTCGTCATCTCTTTGAGAAAAATCTGAATTGAAGTGGCCTAATTTAATCTTTTACCATGTTTAAGTTAGGTTAGGTTAGCTTATCATGAGCGCTCATGATAAGTTACCTAACCTAGCCTAACTTAAACATGGAGAAATGTTTCTAATTATTTATTAATATTTATTTATACCTAACCTAACCTAACCTATTGTTTTTGGTGGTTAGATGAATGAACTGAATTTAAGAAAAATTAGGTTTAGAAGGGACATTAAGAAAGTAACTTGCTCTGAAATGGTCTTTGAAAAGTATTTCTTGGTGTTGAGGTATCCAAAAAGCTGTAAAGTATAGTTGTGGGTGAAAAAGATAAGTACTTCAAGTTGGAAAATGGGTTGAGGAGGGACATTAAGAAAAAAAGTTGCTCTGAAATGGTCTTTGAAAAGTATTTCCCCGCGGCCTCCCGGGGGGTGGGGGGAGGGGCCCTTCCCTCGGCCGCTCCCGGGGGGTTGGGGGTCCCGCCCCGGCCGGCCTTCGGCCCTGCGGCCCCCGGGGGGGGGGACCCCAGGTCTTTGAAAAGTATTTCTTGGTGTTGAGGTATCCAAAAAGCTGTAAAGTATAGTTGTGGTGAAAAGATAAGTACTTCAAGTTGGAAAATGGGTTTAGAAGGGACACTAAGAAATTAACTTGCTCTGAAATGGTCTTTGAAAAGTATTTCTTGGTGTTGAGGTATCAAAAGCTGTAAAGTATAGTTGTGGGTGAAAAAGATAAGTACTTCAACTTGTAAAATAGGTTTAGAAGGGACATTAAGAAATTAACTTGCTCTGAAATGGTCTTTGAAAAGTATTTCTTGGTGTTGAGGTATCCAAAAAGCTGTAAAGTATAGTTGTGGGTGAAAAAGATAAGTACTTCATGTTGGAAAATGGGTTTAGGAGGGACATTAAGAAAGTAACTTGCTCTGAAATGGTCTTTGAAAAGTATTTCTTGGTGTTGAGGTATCAAAAAGCTGTAAAGTATAGTTGTGGGTGAAAAAGATAAGTACTTCAAGTTGGAAAAATGGGTTTAGTAGGGACATTAAGAAAGTAACTTGCTCTGAAATGGTCTTTGAAAAGTGATGTGGAAGCTTTTTATTTTCTCTGGAGAAATTAGAATTGAATTATGTTCTTTGGTAAAATTCAGAAGAGAACTTGAACTTTTCTATCTTCTATGGAAAATATGGAACAGTATTTTAAATTTTTTCGTCTGTTTGAGAAAAATCTGAACTGAAGTGGAAAATTTTTATATTATTTTGGGAAAATAGAAATGATCAATAACTTATTTCATTTTCATTGAGAAAATTCAGAATCGAAGTTGAACTTTTCTTCACTTCTTTGAGAAAAATTAAAAATTGAAGTGAAACTTTGAATCTTCATAGGAAATAATCAAAATCATAGTATAACTTTTCCTATCTTCTATGTAAAAATTTAGAACTGAACTTTAAATTTTTTATGTCATGGTGAACTTAAAACTGAAGTGGAAGCTTTTTTATTTTCTCTGGAGAAATTAGAATTGAATTGTGTTCTTTGGTAAAATTGAGAAGAACTTGAATATTCACGATCAAAGTATAACTTTTCCAATCTTCTATGAAAAATTCGGAACAGAACTTTAATTTTTTTTCATCTCTATGTGAAAAGTCGGAACTGAATTTAAGAAAATTTGAATTAAAGTGAAACTTTTTATCTTCATGGAAAATAATCACAATCATAGTATAACTTTTCCTATCTTCTGTGGAAAAATTTAGAACAGAACTTTAAATTTTTTATGTCTTGGTGAACTTAAAACTGAAGTGGAAGCTTTTTATTTTCTCTGGAGAAATTAGAATTGAATTGTGTTCGTTGGTAAAATTCAGAAGAGAACTTGAACTTTTCTATCTTCTATGAAAAATTTGGAAGTATTTAAAATTTTTCATCTGTTTGAGAAAAATCTGAACTGAAGTGGAAAATTTTTATATTATTTTGGGAAAATAGAATTGATCAATAACTTATTTCATTTTCATTAAGAAAATTCAGAATCGAAGTTGAACTTTTCTTCTTCCGGGAAAATATTTGGAACAGAACTTTAAATTTTTTCATCTCTTTGAGAAGGTCGGAACTGAATTTAAGAAAATTTAGAATTAAGGTGAAACTTTTTATCTTCATAGAAAATAATCACAATCATGGTATAACTTTTCCTATCTTCTACGGAAAAATTTAGAACTGAACTTTAAATTTTTTATGTCTTGGTGAACTTAAAACTGAAGTGGAAGCTTTTTATTTTCTCTGCTGAAATTAGAATTGAATTGTGTTCTTTGGTAAAATTCAGAAGAGAACTTGAACTTTTCTATCTTCTACGAAAAATTTGGAACAGTATTTTAAATTTTTTCTACTCTTTGAGAAAAGTCTGAACTGAAGTGGAAACTTTTTATATTATTTGGAAAAATAGAAATGATCAATAACTCATTTCATTTTCATTAAGAAATTCAGAATCGAAGTTGAACTTTTCTTCTTCCGGAAAATATTTGGAACAGAACTTTAAATTTTTTCATCTCTTTGAGAAAAGCCGGAATTGAATTTAAGAAAATTTAGAATTAAAGTGAAACTTTTTATCTTCATAGAAAATAATCACAATCATGGTACAACTTTTCCTATCTTCTATGGAAAAATTTAGAACTAAACTTTAAATTTTTTTATGTCTTGGTGAACTTAAAGCTGAAGTGGAAGCTTTTTATTTTCTCTGGTGAAATTAGAATTGAATTGTGTTCTTTGGTAAAATTCAGAAGAGAACTTGAACTTTTCTATCTTCTAAGAAAAATTTGGAACAGAACTATAATCACAATCATGGTATAACTTTTCTTATCTTCTACGGAAAAATTTAGAAGTGAACTTTAAATTTTTTATGTCTTGGGCCTTTTCTTCTTCCGGGAAAAGTATTTCTTGGTGTTGAGGTAACCAAAAAGCTGTAAAGTATAGTTGTGGGTGAAAAAGATAAGTACTTCATGTTGGAAATTGGGTTTAGGAGGGAAATTAAGAGAGTAACTTGCTCTGAAATGGTCTTTGAAAAGTATTTCTTGGTGTTGAGATATCCAAAAAGCTGTAAACTATAGTTTGTGGGTGAAAAGATAAGTACTTCAACTTGTAAAATGGGTTTAGGAGGGACATTAAGAAAGTAACTTGCTCTGAAATGGTCTTTGAAAAGTATTTCTTGGTGTTAAGGTAACCAAAAAGCTGTAAAGTATAGTTGTGGGTGAAAAAGATAAGTACTTCAAGTTGGAAAATGGGTTTAGGAGGGACATTAAGAAAGTAACTTGCTCTGAAATGGTCTTTGAAAAGTATTTCTTGGTTTTGAGGTATTCAAAGCTGTAAAGTATAGTTGTGGGTGAAAAAGATAAGTACTTCAAGTTGGAAAATGGGTTTAGAAGGGACATTAAGAAAGTAACTTGCTCTGAAATGGTCTTTGAAAGGTATTTCTTGGTGTTGAGGTATCCAAAAAGCTGTAAAGTATAGTTGTGGATGAAAAAGATAAGCACTTCAAGTTGGAATATGGGTTTAGGAGGGACATTAAGAAAGTAACTTGCTCTGAAATGGTCTTTGAAAAGTATTTCTTGGTGTTGAGGTACCAAAAAGCTGTAAAGTATAGTTGTGGGTGAAAAGATAAGTACTTCAAGTTGGAAAATGGGTTTAGGAGGGACATTAGAAAGTAACTTGCTCTGAAATGGTCTTTGAAAAGTATTTCTTGGTGTTGAGGTATTCAAAAGCTGTAAAGTATAGTTGTGGGTGAAAAAGATAAGTACTTCAAGTTGGAAAATTGGTTTAGGAGGGACATTAAGAAAGTAACTTGCTCTGAAATGGTCTTTGAAAAGTATTTCTTGGTTTTGAGGTATCTAAAAAGCTGTAAAGTATAGTTGTGGGTGAAAAAGATAAGTACTTCAAGTTGGAAAATGGGTTTAGGAGGGACATTAAGAAAGTAACTTGCTCTGAAATGTCTTTTGAAAAGTATTTCTTGGTGTTGAGGTATCCAAAAAGCTGTAAAGTATAGTTGTGGGTGAAAAAGATAAGTACTTCAAGTTGGAAAATAGGTTTAGGAGGGACATTAAGAAAGGAACTTGCTCTGAAATGGTCTTTGAAAAGTATTTCTTGGTGTTGAGGTATCCAAAAAGCTGTAAAGTATAGTTGTGGGTGAAAAAGATAAGTACTTCAAGTTGGAAAATGGGTTTAGGAGGGACATTAAGAAATTAACTTGCTCTGAAATGGTCTTGAAAAATATTTCTTGGTGTTGAGGTATTCAAAAAGCTGTAAAGTATAGTTGTGGTGAAAAAGATAAGTTCTTCAAGTTGGAAAATAGGTTTAGAAGGGACATTAAGAAAGTAACTTGCTCTGAAATGGTCTTTGAAGAGTATTTCTTGGTGTTGAGGTATCCAAAAAGCTGTAAAGTATAGTTGTGGGTGAAAAAGATAAGTACTTCAAGTTGGAAAATGGGTTTAGGAGGGACATTAAGAAAGTAACTTGCTCTGAAATGGTCTTTGAAAAGTATTTCTTGGTGTTGAGGTATTCAAAAAGCTGTAAAGTATAGTTTGTGGGTGAAAAAGATAAGTACTTCAAGTTGAAAAAGGGTTTAGGAGGGATATTAAGAAAGTAACTTGCTCTGAAATGGTCTTTGAAAAGTATTTCTTGGTGTTGAGGTAACCAAAAAGCTGTAAAGTACAGTTGTGGGTGAAAAGATAAGTACTTCAAGTTGGAAAATGGGTTTAGGAGGGACATTAAGAAAGTAACTTGCTCTGGAATGGTCTTTTAAAAGTATTTCTTGGTGTTGAGGTATCCAAAAAGCTGTAAAGTATAGTTGTGGGTGAAAAAGATAAGTACTTCAAGTTGAAAAATGGGTTTAGAAGGGACATTAAGAAAGTAACTTGCTCTGAAATGGTCTTTGAAAAGTATTTCTTGGTGTTGAGGTATCCAAAAAGCTGTAAAGTATAGTTTTGTGAAAAAGATAAGTACTTCATGTTGGAAAATGGGTTTAGGAGGGACATTAAGAAAGTAACTTGCTCTGAAATGGTCTTTGAAAAGTATTTCTTGGTGTTGAGGTATCCAAAAAGCTGTAAAGTATAGTTGTGGGTGAAAAAGATAAGTACTTCAAGTTGGAAAATGGGTTTAGGAGCGACATTAAGAAAGTAACTTGCTCTGAAATGGTCTTTGAAAAGTATTTCTTGGTGTTGAGGTATCCAAAAAGCTGTAAAGTATAGTTGTGGGTGAAAAAGATAAGTACTTCAAGTTGAAAATGGGTTTAGAAGGGACATTAAGAAAGTAACTTGCTCTGAAATGGTCTTTGAAAAGTATTTCTTGGTGTTGAGATATCCAAAAAGCTGTAAAGTATAGTTGTGAATGAAAAAGATAAGTACTTCATGTTGGAAAATGGGTTTAGGAGGGACATTAAGAAGTAACTTGCTCTGAAATGGTCTTTGAAAAGTATTTCTTGGTGTTGAGGTAACCAAAAAGCTGTAAAGTATAGTTGTGGGTGAAAAAGATAAGTACTTCAAGTTGGAAAATGGGTTTAGGAGCGACATTAAGAAAGTAACTTGCTCTGAAATGGTCTTTGAAAAGTATTTCTTCGTGTTGAGGTAACCAAATAGCTGTAAAGTATAGTTGTGGGTGAAAAAGATAAGTACTTCAACTTGTAAAATAGGTTTAGAAGTACATTAAGAAAGTAACTTGCTCTGAAATGGTCTTTGAAAAGTATTTCTTGGAGTTGAGGTATCCAAAAAGCTGTAAAGTATAGTTGTGAATGAAAAAGATAAGTACTTCATGTTGGAAAATGGGTTTAGGAGGGACATTAAGAAAGTAACTTGCTCTGAAATGGTCTTTGAAAAGTATTTCTTGGTGTTGAGGTATCCAAAAAGCTGTAAGGTATAGTTGTGAATGAAAAAGATAAGTACTTCATGTTGGAAAATGGGTTTAGGAGGGACATTAAGAAAGTAACTTGCTCTGAAATGGTCTTTGAAAAGTATTTCTTGGTGTTGAGGTATCCAAAAAGCTGTAAAGTATAGTTGTGGGTGAATAAGATAAGTACATCAAGTTGGAAAATGGGTTTAGGATGGACATTAAGAAAGTAAATTGCTCTGAAATGGTCTTTGAAAAGTATTTCTTGGTGTTGAGGTATCCAAAAAGCTGTAAAGTATAGTTGTGGGTGAAAAAGATAAGTACTTCATGTTGGAAAATGGGTTTAGGAGGGACATTAAGAAAGTAACTTGTTCTGAAATGGTCTTTGAAAAGTATTTCTTGGTGTTGAGGTAACCAAAAAGCTGTAAAGTATAGTTGTGGATGAAAGAGATAAGTACTTCAAGTTGGAAAATTGTTTAGGAGGGACATTAAGAAAGTAACTTGCTCTGAAATGGTCTTTGAAAAGTATTTCTTGGTGTTGAGGTAACCAAAAAGCTGTAAAGTATAGTTGTGGATGAAAAAGATAAGTACTTCAACTTGTAAAATAGGTTTAGGAGGGACATTAAGAAAGGAAATTGTTCTGAAAAGATATAGTAAAGCCTTAAAAAAGTATTAAAAAATGAGGGCTCAGGGGCCTTTGGGGTGCCGGGGGGCCCTTTGGGAGCCCGGGGCACCTTTTAGGACCGGGGGCTTCCTTTGGGGTTGGGTGGGGTATGATGGCCCTTTGGGGTTGGGGTAGGGGACCTCACGACACTGTTCAAATGGAACTTGTGTATTATACCGACCACAGAGTTTCACCCTCAAATGCTCTTCTAAAACATCTTCTAAAATCATCTTTTAAAATGTCTCTAACTGTTTCGCCGAAATAATTCCCTAAAATGTCTAAAACGGTATCGGCCAAATAACCCCTAAACGTAATTTCTGCGTGTTCCTTTTGTTTTTGGCATCCCTGCGCTGTCACATTTGAAATTACTGGGAAACCCTTTCCCGCGTTAAGGTTAGGTTCTAAGATCAAAACATTCGCCGGAGTTACAATTAACCTTGCCATCACCTGTCAGTTATTTATATACTTTGCCCGGAAACAATTCTGGTCAAACTCCAAAGATATTAATAAACTTCCGGAAACAATTCTCCTTGGAAACAATAAATTAACCACGTGTTCTCCCTAGGGACTCTATGCCCATATATGGTGTAGGGTCAGCATTAAACTAAATTGTAGATGGCAGCAGGGGTGAGCAATGGGGTCAATAGGGGCCTTTCTACTCGTATTTAGGTTTTTTTTGGAGGGGGGAGTGTAATTTTTTTTAACGCATCAAAAATGTGTTTATATTCATTTTGTTACGTTTTTACGAGTCGGAGGACAAACATTTTTTTTTGGGGGGGGGGGGGGGGTTCAAAATCCCTAACCCCTTCTCCTGGATACAGCCTTGCTTGGGTCTATAGCCCCTCCTTTCCCCTGATGTCTCGAGACTCCTAAAAAATTGAAATCGTTCTTTTCATATTTTCTGTGTAATTCTTTATTCAGTCGGCTTGCGTAAAAAGACTGCATCAATGATAGTTTGAAATCTCTGGAATAGAAATATCTAGATGATAGAGTCAAATGAGAGGAAACTTACAGGGATAAAGGGTTATAATAAGTACCAAATTCATCTTTTTATTACATCACCCGATTTGAGAGACCAATTCAGAAATCGATACTACCGAATGTTCTCCAGTAGCACTCTTTAGCATACCACCCATCTCGCTACTGAATACTCCCCGATAACAACCCACGAACAATCCGGAATAAAGAATAAATACATATGAGCTAGAGAATCGTTATGAAATGTGGTATGACTTCCCTACACTTTTATTTTTATTCTTCTATAAAATCTGGAGGAAAGTAAGTTTTTTTTTGGCTCTGTAATACATTTGGAGATAAAAATTATGGTCTAGGGCTACATGTGGTCAATAGTATAGCAGTGGTACATAACTGCAACAGTAATAATGATTTAAAGCTCACAAAAAGTTGCAAGTCTGAGAAAATTCGCCTGATTTTTGGAAAAAGGAGAAAACACTCCCAAAAAAGGATAAGTGTGGGAAAAAATTACACCATCTAATTCTGCATAATAGATATCACTTTATTAGAGGTTTTAAGGCCATTTCTACAAAAATGTGAAATCATACAAATTTTTTCTTAGAAGGATGATAATGGATTTATGTGTTATTTGTTTTTTTTTTCCAGGGGTAATAGTATCAAACCAATGGTCCTAGAATGTTGAATCAAAGCTCTTTCCAACAGAAATCAAAAGTTCTAGTGCCTTGTTTAAGTGGTAATAAAGTTGTGCCACTGAAAAGTGACATTTTCTGCCATTTGTGTGGTGCTGAACAACAATGATGTCTAAAAGAGTGGCAAAAAGCTATTGAGCAAAAATTTCTATTATAGTCATTTTATTTAAATCTACTAAAAACTATATTGTAACCTTCCCAGTTTCAGAGAAAGAGAGAGTAATACCATGTAATTTTGGCTTTGTTTGAAAAAATATACAATAGTCCATACAAACTTAACAGCAGGGACGTCCCGAGGCGGGGAGGGGCCCCCCCCCCCAACTTTCTGCTATTTGGTGAAATTTTCGCCGAAGGCGAAAACTTCGGCAAAAATTTTGCAAAATCGGCAGAAATTTAGCAAAATTCTTGATTTCTGCAGAAAATTCGGCATAAATCAGGTAGTGATTCGGTAAAATTTACGAAGATCGCCCCTCCAATAAAAAGAGCCTCTGGACGCCCCTGTTCAACAGTTCGTATAGACAGTTATTTCTAAACTTCATTTAACTAAGTTAGTTTGATAAAGCTATTTAAAAGCTATTTGCTTAAATTACTTGAATCCCAGCTTAAAGCTATCCTAGCTGAGTTGTTAGCATACTCGACTTAAAGTTCTTTGTCCATGAGGACAGGGTTTCAAGTTCTGGTTATTTGGTTTGGAATGGCGGTCAGCGGCATGACTCTGTAAGCTCAGTCAGGCTTGACCCTGCTCTCAATGTGGACTTGGAGAAATCTGGGGAAGGTGAACAGGAATGGTGTGCAAAAGCACAGAACGGATGGCTCGCATTCTCCTCCTATTGCACTTCATGGCTGAAGAGCCATGAAACAGATATCACCACTACCAGTAGGGACTGTAAAGTCCAATGGTATATTCTTTACTTTACCTTTCCAGCTTGGAGCAGTTTGAGGTTTTCATTTCTTTCCTCTGTGAATACTTCTATAGGACTAATTTCCTTGTCTGGTTGCTTATTACTTCCTGGCTTTGGATTCAGATACCTCCCAGTTGAACACAATTTCTTGATATAGCCACTCTTTGTCAGTTTTGGAGTTTAAGCGTATGAGTTGACTCAGCAAGCAGGGGCGTCCCAAGGGGGGGGGGAGAGGGGCGCGCTGCCCCTCCGAAGTTTTTGGCATTCAGCAGAAATTTAGCAAAATTGCCCGAAACTTAGGAAAATTCTTGATTTCTACAGAAAAATCGGCATAAATCAGGTAGTGATTCGGTAAAATTTACGAAGATCGCCGCCCCCCCCCCCCAATGAAATGAGTATCGAGAAGCCCCTGTCAGCAAGTACTATGTCTTATGGAAGCTGGCTCCATAGGTTGGTAACTCTCTCCTTGAAGAAGTGGCTTCTTTCTCTAGTGGTACAACGTTGCTTTTGAAGTTTCTTCAAATATCCGCGAGCCATATTTTGTGGGCTAGAGTCATATCTCCTTGTTTTTGTTTCTATGCATAAGTGTGGGGAGTTTCATATGGTGCTGATGTTCTTCATAGGATATTGTGCATAAGCTAATGTGGAGGAGGTCTAGCAAACTTTTCTGTAGGTGGGAATGGTTAGTTTAGCCAAGGCTGGATCCTAGGTTGGGGGATTACTGTGCTTGACCCCCCACACCTAAATTTTGGTCCAACTTGTAAAAAAAAAAGTATATAAACAAATTTTTGATGTTTTTTAATGTTTTTTTTTGTGATTTTGATTAAATTTATACAATGTGATCCTAAAACCATTAAGCAGTAAAGTTTTTTTTCAACTAAAAGTAATTAGCAACATTAAAACTTAAACTAAACAGAAATTATTCTGTAAATGAAAGAAGCTGCCCTCGCCTCAATACCGTGCTCTTCATGCTAAAGTTTTCAGCATTTTAAAAAAAGCTTCTCATTCTAATTAAGTGGCCCTTGTGTTGCAGGAGTTGTTCTTAAAGAACTGGGACAAAAAGTCAAACTTTAGAGGAAATAGAAAGGCATTGAGGAGGAGGTAGCCCCCTCATATACTGAACAATTTCTGTTTGTTTTGAGTTCTAATGTTGCCCCTTACTTTCAGTTGAAAAAACTTGTTTTTGTTTTTATATTTAATTTCTGATTGTTTTCCAAGCAATGATGGGAAAACCACCTCCCCCCTTCATGAAAAGCCCCTCCTCATGAAAATCTCCTCCATGGAAAGTTTCTCCCTTGTAAAATACCCCCCCCACCAGACAATTCTATCCTCACTGAAATTCTCTTTGAAAAATTTCCTGTTGACAATTAGGGCTTGTAAATTCTTCTTAGCCTACTTTCATTTGAAGAAGATTTGTTTTTATTTAATTTCTGATCTTTTTCAAGTCATGCCAAAAATCCTCCCCTCCCTCCATGGAATTTTTTACAGTAAATTCTCCCCCCCCACCCAATGGAAAGTTTCTTCCGCATAACGCTTTCCATGAAGAATTTCTCCTGAAGAACCCCCCCCCCACCCATGGAAAAATACTCCAGTCAATTCTGACCCTTCTGGAAATTTTCCTTGGAAATTCCCCCAGAACATCTCCACATGTAGAATTGAGCTGCCAAGGAGAAAGTAAGACGAATAAAAATAATTGTATATAGGAATTCTGTCAAATTTCCCCCACGCAAAATTTCCCTCCCCATGGAAAATCCCCTCTCCCTTCCAAAAAATGTCTGTATACTTCCCTATACTAAATATAATATGTAAACAATGGACAAATTTCACAACTTACAGCCCTTTCTTTAGGGGCTGTGGTGGTTCGTGCAATTCCTAGAGGCATAGTTATTGGACCTTTCAACTATGCTGAATAAAATGGCTATTTCAAAATTTTATCAGATGACTTTGGGGAAAAGGGGGGCATGGGAGGGGAGCTAGTTTCCCTCCAGTCTTTGCGGTCACAAAAAGGACACTGAAACTTTTAATATCCGTTTGAAGAAATCCTCTTCTGACCTTCTTGACCTGTTGGTTCTATACAATCACCCCTGGGAAGAAATAAATAAATAAACATCCATGATCTTTCCATGATCATGATCTTTTGTTTTTTATTTCTTTTGTTTTTTATTTCTTTTGTTATTGTTTTTTCTCTCAAAGTTTTCATAGAAGCAAATTTAGCAGTCGAATTTGCGAATTTATTCAAACAACTTTATTGGAAAATGATTTCACTAATTGATTTCTTTTGTTGTTTTTTAGAGACAAAGAGAAACATCAAATAGTACAAGTGGTTCTGAGTCTGAGGATAATTATGTTCCATATATTCCAGTAAAGGAGAGAAAGAAACAACAGTTATTAAAACTTGGAAGAATTACACAGGTATGTGAAGCTCTTATGTAAGGCTATGTGAAGCTGTTACACAGGTATGTGAAGCTATTATGTATGGCTATGTGAAGCTATTACACAGGTATGTGAAGCTATTATGTAAGGCTATGTGAAGCTATTACACAGGTATGTGAAGCTATTATGTAAGGCTATGTGAAGCTATTACACAGGTATGTGAAGCTATTATGTAAGGTTATGTGAAGCTATTACACAGGTATGTGAAGCTATTATGTAAGGCTATGTGAAGCTATTACACAGGTATGTGAAGCTATTATGTAAGGCTATGTGAAGCTATTACACAGGTATGTGAAGCTATTATGTAAGGCTATGTGAAGCTATTACACAGGTATGTGAAGCTATTATGTAAGGTTATGTGAAGCTATTACACAGCCTTAACCACTGAACCACTCGCCGAACCACTGAATACTCTCTCCATTAAGTTTTAGGTCCGGCTTAATTGTTTCCAGTAGGCTTAATGAGAAACAAATAGTCTTTTTTTGATAATTTACGGCTATTGCAAAAGAGCTAGTCACTTCATGGATGTCATAGCTTGTAGATCGTCAGGCGTTTCAGCTATTTTGTGGATTTCGTCGGCATGGACTATTTTGTCTGTCTGTAATAGCTATGTGAAGCTATTACACAGGTATGTGAAGCTATTATGTAAGGCTATTACACAGGTATGTGAAGCTATTATGTAAGCAAAGTTGTGGAAGCAAAAGTAGAAATTGGATCTTTACTTTTTTTTCTTTACCTCTGTTGTCTCGACTTGACAAATATCCAGAATAGTATCTTGAAATATTTAAACTTTACCAATTTTTGGCAATCTTTATGCATCTAGTTTAAGGCTCCTCTGTTTATAAAAATGGTCCAAAACTAAACATTGCAGTTAACCCCATCTTATTAAAAACCATACTTTATTTAACAACTGTGGAATTTTGACTTGACTAGAACCTCACTATACTTTCACTTAAATTACATGATTGTTACTAAATTTTCCATATTAATTTCCAATTTGCATGCTTTTTTAAAGTTACATCAATTCCCAAAAATTCATTTTCAGTTTTCCACTCCACTCTAAAATTTATGTATGTTTACAAACAGTTCTTGAGTTTTCAAATTCAATCTGTAGGAAGTACATTTTTGTGCTTTCTGCAGATTGATGTCGGAAGAATCGTGGGGAACTGCGCTAATTTTCCAACACAGGAAAATTAGCTTAGAACAGTTTTGGACCTATTTTGAAAAGATGGAGACGTTTGTTTTTTCAAGAGCTGCTATCTCTAGAAGCCCTAGAAGCCGCTAATTTTTACAACCGTTTCCATATAAGACTAAAACAAACTGTAGGGTTAGCAGGTTCTTTGTTGGCTGGATCTTTTGGGAGTTTTGCAGTTTAGGAAGCCATGTTAAATAGAGTAAAAATTCAACTATTCTTCTCTTAGCAAAACAGCCAACAGTTGATATAATATCTCATCTCGGTTATAATCTATTGAAGCTAAAAAAAGAGGAATAAGTACAGGAAAAAACGTACGAGCTTTAGAACGAAGCAACACAGGAAGAACAGAAACACAGAAAACACAGAAAAGATACACTGACTTAATGAGCGAATGAATACATCAACAAAGGCCGGCACAAGCGCCAGGCCAAAACAGGAGCAAAAGAACACAGAAACAATTGGATACAGGAGTTAACACTGTGACTAACACAAGGAGGAACAGAGAAATGAACAAATGACGAAACAGAGTAATTAACGCAGGAATGAACACAGCAACAAGTTACTTCGGAGACGGCTTATTCTATTGGAAATCGGGAGTTCTAGTGTTCTTTTTAAGAGTCGAAAGTGATGGCACTAAAATTTGACACTATTTACGACAAAACCTGGAGTTTTTGGCTCCACAACCATCATTTACCACGTTGTTCTACAAGTTGTTCACTACACCAAGATCCCCAAAGTTATCCAAGAGTTTACTCTAGAGACGAACCGTGTACCTGAGCACTTTTAAGGATCTTCTATATAAGAATTTTGTTTTTGGGATATAAGATATCCCATTTGGGATATATTATATCTTTGAATCCCAAACAAATCCATTTAATGTATGTAAGATAACTTTAACATATGATTTCAAGTTTCAGCTTGGTTACAAAAGGTTTTATTTTGCCACATAAACAGCTCATACGGAGGCCACGCTCTTTTGGTGAAATTCCCCCCAAATCCCCAATTTAATGTAGTATGAAATTCTTATTTTCTTAGGCTGCACCCTTTTGAAATATTTTATGCATCTTTCTTTTGATTGATGTGAATGGGAGGGGGATATTAGCAGGTTGTGTTATGTATATTTGGAAAATTAGGACGCATAGAATTTGACTCCTGCGCCCTACGTGGGTCATATACGCTCGCCCTTTTACTCTGAATTCCCTAAAAATTAAAAGAATTCCTTTAAAGTTTTACTGAAAGACCAAGTGGATTTTGGAATCCTTTCAACACTACCCTATAAGACTGATTTTTTTTTAAAAGAAATATTAATTCTAAAATAATTTGAATGATAAAATAATAATTTTTTTACTTTAATTACTTTAACATTATTACTAATAATATATTAATGTAATATTATTACTATAATTATAAAATCATTCTAAAAAAATTAGAATATAAAATAACCTAGTAACCTTATTTAAGAGTAACAATGGGTTTATTTAAAAAAAAATATATATACATCATCGATTCCCTGAAGCAATGCTTGTGCGGGAGAAAACCCACCTAATAAATCAAAAAACCAAGAAAAAAAAAAAAAAAAAAAGAAAAAAAAGAAATAGAAAAAAAAAAAAAAAAAAAAAAAAAAAAAAAAAAAAAAAAAAAAAAAAAAAAAAACATAATTAGAGCTCAACTTACCGGACCCGAAAACCAACGAACCTCCAAACAACACCCAAAAAAATTATAATGATTATAATCATATTCAGCTGCAACTAAACCCTCCTCAAAAACAAAACTTAAGCGGCGTGGAATAATCCATTCAAAATATACACATCAAAACAATGGTTCTTTAGCGACTTACGAAAAACCTGCAAACCCCCAACATTCCTCAAATCCTCTGGCAAACTCTCCCAAACTAACGGAACAACATGGCGAATTGAAAACCTAGACCTAGACGTGACCATAGCTGGTCTTCGCACCAACTGAGAAGATCGTGTCAAATGATCGTGAGTAGTAGACGCAAGACTAAACATTCCTGAAAAACATGATGGTAACTCCGAAGCTAAATATTTAAACATAAACAGAGCATTATAGAATACACATATTCCTGCCAACGGTAGAATTTTATACTCGCGGTAAAGATGCCTCACCGATACAGATAGGTCAATTTGATTACCATAAAGAACTCTAATTGCCATATTCTGTGTTACGCAGAGCGGATGGAGGTGAGTTACGAATGTTTTCGACCAAACCATACAACAGTAAATGAGATATGGGTGAACCATAGAAAAATACAACATTCTCAGAATTTCACACGGAAAAAGATACCTAAGTTTACGTATAATACCAATATTACGAGACAATTTGCTGTTAACAGATGCAATATGGTCTTTAAAACTAAGGCTTTCATCAATTATAACACCAAGGTATCTAGTACTAGTAGATCTTACAATAGTATGGTGCCCTACTTCTATACTATTAATCCATGGATAATGTCCAGTAATTCTACCATAAATCAAAAAATTCGACTTATTATGATTCAGTTTCAATTTATTTACTCGCATCCACTTTTCAATCGAAGAAATACCTTGTTTCAATATAGTCATCAACTCATTTTCAGTTCTAGCAGCTACGGTGAAATGGGCATCATCAGCAAAACATGGTAGAATTCCTTTAGTACCGTAAGTATCAAAAAATATGCCAATGGGCTGCCAGTTTCCAATTTCATTGGAAACTGGCAGCCTGACAGGTCTAGTGCTCTTTTCAAGAGTTGAAAGTGATAGCGCTAAAATTTGACACAATTTATGACAAAGCTCTTGAGAATTTATAATTCTAAAGTTTTTAGGGGTTTGTAACTATGGCATTTTGTTAACAGCCAAAGTGTTGCTTTTGCAGCGAAGCCAAAGCAACATATGCAAAGCCAACCAAAAGCTATTGCAACAATCCACATTGCCACAAGCCACATACATATGCAAAGTCAACCAAAAGCAATCGCAACGTTGCCACATTGCCTTAGCAGATTAAATTATGTTTTAGCTAATACTATTTCTTCTTTCTTCACTAGTAAATTAAAAAAAAATATGTTAACTTATGACATTGTGATTTTTTTTAGGTACGCTCTGAAGAAACAAAAGCAGCAGTATCATCAAGTGAAACAGATGGACCACAATCTGAGGATGATGCTCAAGCATTGGCAAGAAAAACAAATGTCAGTCTTCTGGATCAACATACAGAGCTGAAAAAAATTGCACAAGGTTAGAAAACAAAAGGCCTAAGTACGAGAACAAAACGAAGTTTTATTCCCCAAGGGCTCCCTTAGGGTTATTAATTTCCGATTTATAACACTTTAAAAGCAAAAAATCAACCTTTAGGAAAATGTCCTTGTGTCAAGCCATTTGGTTTAGCATAGTCGAAAGTTCCAGTAACTATGCCTCTGGGGACGACATGATCCCCACAGCTTATCTTTGAAGACGAGGCTCGCACCTCCGCTATCGTTATGATATTTTAGTATACTTGTGCTGGAAAAGCCTTTTACCAGTGTCCTTGATGGCAAGGGACTGAGAAAAATAATAGACGTCCTAGATTAGATAGCATCCCCCGTCTTTCCATAAAAGGTGCTTTAGATTAATTGTATGAACTTTCAGTTTCTGGAGTTATTTCTGTTTCTGGCTTACAATGATAAATGATAACCCTATAGGTTCTCAAGAAACTAAATCTAATATATTATTGTAGTATGTTATTCTTATGTTAGCTAATTAACTAACATTAATTACTTACTTTAAATAAATTACTTACTTATTAATTGATTACTAATATAATTAAATAATATTATAGTATGTTAACTAACATGTTATTTTCATATATTATTATATATAATGTGTTATAGAAACTAACTCTAATATGTGAGAAAATGTTAGTTTCTCAAGAAACTAACAAATTCCAGTGACAGTTGGGATATTATGTGAAAAGGAAATATGTTGAAAACAGATTTTAATGCACTGGATTTGAAAATGAATTATAATTTTTCTGTACAAAAATATTATCTTAAGAATTTCTTTTTCACTCCATTGTGCTCCCTCTTTTTCTTTTTTCCGTTAATTCTGTTACCTCACGTTTTCTTTTTATTTACTCTTCTTATGGACGATGTTAATTTTCATTAACTTTTCTTCATATGGACGCTGTTTTTTAACTGCCTGTGTAGTAAAAATAAGTAAACAAGAAAACATATTTATATTATGTCAATTTAGTAAGGTTAAGTGCGAAGGATAAAAAAAGAAAGGTGCTTAATAGAGGATTTAAGAAAATACAGGGATGCTAACCGGGAAAGAAAAGGGAGGGGACTGTCATCTAAACACATATGGCTTTCCTGCTCTCCATTGACGTATTGCTAACATCCTTCTATTTTTTTTAATTCTTTTGCCGTTGTGACGTATGTAACGTTGTAAGGATGTTGCTTTGCAACATACTCATATCACCACCAACACACTTTTATTGCTGTTGGGAAGGGCCCTTCAGCCAGGAAGTGCAATGGGGGGCTGGGGGCCTGCCATCCTATGCTTTCGCAAACCCTTCCTGCTTACCTTCCCCAGGTTTCCCCAGGTACTCATTTAGTACCTCCTGTCCTGGAGGTTAAACGCTTATGTAAAATAAGATTGCTTAAGTTTTATATTTTGCTTTTAATTTACAACGCCATGTCTTTTCTACCCAAAGTTTCCTTTTATTTTAGCCAAAAAAGAAAGTGCTTACGAAAAGCAGCTTAAAGAAGAGGAAAAGATTTTGGAAAGTGTGACGGCAAAAAAAGCACTCATGAGTGTAGTGGAGCTGGCCAAAGGAGTTCAGTATTCTGAACCAATTAAGACAAGGTATTGTTCATGTTTTATTCGAAAGATAACTGGTAGTTTTAAGAATTAATAGAAAGCAGATCTTCCTAATAAGACCATGATAATGCTTCTAGCGTACACTTTCAACTACTACTACTGCTAACAACTCACCGCAGCACCAAGCTGTTCAACACTTATGGTGAATATGGGTTCCGAATAGAACAGGCTGTTAAATACAATTTGTTTTTTTTTTCTTTTATTAACATATAATGCAGTGGAATTAATTTCTGGGGGGGGGTATTTTCATATGCCCCGTTGTATTTTTGTACCCTCCCCTAGATTTCGAATTTTTTTTAGGGGGGGGGGGTATTTTCATTGAAATTGCCTTTTTGGCATTTCGTGTAAAAAGTTGAAAGAACCCCCCCCCCCCCATGGGCGTAGGGAAGGGGGGCAGGGGAGGGTAACTTCTCCCTAGAACTTCAAATTTACACTAGATATTAGCGAGAACTTTTCGTATGTTGGAATTTTTCTGTTGGATGTTAACTGGTAGGTGGTTGAAAAAGCTGGAAATAAACATAAATTTCCGAATATGGTTTCTGATATCAATATTTACGTTTCGATATTCAATATTGATTTTTGGTCCGATATATAGATTGGAGACTGGCCCACGATTGGCAGGTTTTGACTTTTTTAATTCTCCAGGAATTGATTCAAGCATAAGAAGTAGCTGACTATGCCAAAGCAAAGGTAACTCATTCAATACCAACCTTGAAAAGACAATTAGAAATGCTCCACCACTTTTTTACCTGGATGCCTCTCTATCCAAGTGGTCAAGCGTGGAAATCCTGTGCCACCCCGGTGCTTGTTGGGCAATTTCTAGCATACATTCGTCCACTTGACCAAAGAAACAGAAAAGTGGCCACGGGAACATTAAAACTTGTTTCTTGGCTAAATCTGTCTTTCTTAATAATGCTAAGAAAGAATATGATCAGTATAAAAAACTAAAAAATGAATTTCAGTAAGGTTTAAAAAAACTAAGAGCACTAATTTCAAATTAAAATTGACTGATCAACACCAAAAGTAAGTCAGTCAGTTAATCTTGGTGTTCCACCTGTCAGTGGTTGCAGTTTCATTTCAACTTCTGTCTTTAAGACACTATCCGTCACGTCAATTAGCGCAAGTATTGCCCCAGTCTCCTTCAGAAGGTGGACCTTAAGTTCTTCAGTTGCTACTTTTTTGATAATGATAATATAGTGAACAGGATTCCTTTTCTTGCTCATCAGCTCAACCAGAATTTAATCACCCGCCTTAACTTTCTCAGTGTCAAATTGGAAGTTGCTGGCAGGGGACTCGTCTTCAACGTCCCTATTGGAGTCTGAAGAGTTATTGTATACAGGCTCATCTACGTCAGAATCGTCACTTCAACTGCAACTCTTTTTACGAGAAATATGCATTTTGCTTTTTAGCGTTGTCATTTCTCTGACTTTCTTCCTTTCCAAACACAGCTTTCTTGCCAAATAAAGCTTTTATCCCAGCAGTAATACGTTCTTTTACAGGGGTGTCAGTGAGCACTTCTGACTTTTTCATATATTTTTCCTGTTGATTTTTCTTGTTGAGCCTTTTGGAAAGAAGTTTGCATGGACGATCTCTTTTAACGAATCATCTGTTGATCTTTGCTTCTTATTTAAAGACAGAACATATGCTGTGTCCGTTTCGGGGTCTATGTTAAAGAAGGATTCTAAATGTCACGCAGGACTTGCGCTGAGCATAGAAACTTCCCTGGTAAGTGCTTCACTAGATGTGTTTGGCATTCTGTCTGAGACGTATGACGGGAGGAACTCATAATCCTTGAAGACATCTATTGGTGGAGTAGACCCCTTGCTCTGAATCCACTAATTATATTCTCAGGAGTGAAAGTCTTTGAATATGCTTTCCCCAGTAGCTCAGCAATATTATACACTGATATAGTTTTAAATTTATGGGCAGTCATAAAACTTGCGGTTTCCTGGTTGTAGTAGGCCCTAACTTGCCCCATGACTATCCTTTCTAGAGGCTGTAGTTTGTGAGAAGTGTGGGGAGCCTTTGGATATGCTTATCTTAACAGCTCAGCAATGTTATACACTGATATAGTTTTCTATTTATGGGCGTTCATAAAATCCGCAGGCTCCTGGTTGTAGTAGGTCTTAAGGCGCCCCATGACTATCCTTTCTAGAGGCTGTAGTTTGTGAGAAGTTCGGGGAGGGACAGTTAAAAGTACAACACGATTATTTTTAGCTAAATGAAACAATTAATGGTATATCGGCTGATCTGGTTGTCTATTTTCAGAAGTACAGGTGACTTTTTGGAGGGTTTGACTTGATTGATAAAATGCTGCAAGTAAAGCAAAGAATGAGAGGCAGTTATCCAGCTAGAAGTATTTTCTGAGCTGATCATGATGGTTCCTGGTAAAGCTCCCTTGAGTAAAATTCACGGACACTGTTTTCCTGGGGAGATAAGTAGGGGAGGGACTGTGTTCCCAATCCATTAACACCAGCACAAATCGTGGTCAACTCTGACCTCTTTCTGCTGGCGTGACCTTCCCTACTTACTTCTGTTCTCGCTGTGCAATGATCATACCAGGCTTGTGAATGTTTTCAGACCTGATTCGTCAACATTCCAAATGTCTTGTGGTCTGAACATGTGATTATCTAGACCCTGCTCTGGGTTGTTAAAGAAAGCTCCTACACTGTGAAGGTTGATAGCAGTTGCCCGTCATAAGCTTGTACCTTCTGGCGTTCTTACTGGTAGAGTTCTAAGGCGATCCATAAAACTACGGTACGAATCTTTATCTGCAATTCCTTCACTGTCTCCACTACCTTTGCATTTCCATTTATCCGGTACTTTTATACTCTTAATAATGGCATAAGTGTATGCAAATTTACATGCTTCTAGGGAGTACAGTTGAAATGCATATCATAGAATAGAATATGATTTATTGGCTAAAATAGCACAAAAGCTAGCACAAGCACGTCAGAACAATTACAGTAATAAAACAGATGTTAGGGGATAAACATAAAACAAAAGTTAAATCAATTATTAAAATGGGAAACAGAATAGGGGACAAAAGAGTTTTTGTACCTCATGGTCAACATTTGGGGACACAGGTCCCGTTGGGCATTTGGAGCTCTACGAGCATTGAATCTTGTGTTTGGAAGGACTGGGAGAGTTTCTTTAAAGGGAGGGAGAAAACGTCGATGACAGTCAGAACTGAGGCACTTGTGACCAAAGTTCATGGTAAGGATGTGACGTCGTGATTCCAATGTAGTAAGTTCAAGTCTAGCCAAACCTTGATCGTATGTAGTATAGGACGTCCCCAGTATATTTTTTATTGCTCTTTTTTGAATACTTTCAATTTTAGAACATTGGTCTTTGGTCAACCCAGGGTGCCAGGCAGGACAAGCATATTCCAGACAGGGTCTTATACAAGAACAATAAATTATTTTAGGGTTCTGGATTGATATGGAGAACCGTTTGAGAAGGGAGAAAGATTTAAGGAGAAAACTACCAGATTTAAGTGGGAAGTGTGGGAGTTCCATTTAAGGTCATTTTCCAACTGCATACCAAGCAGTTTAACAGTATTTAAATTTGGTATGCAAAGGTAATTATTGATAGGGGGTATATTTTAAAAAAAGGAAAATAGTATGAAACTCCTTTTGGGTATGCTTAAGTTGAGTTTAACATTGTCAAGATCATTCTTTAAATTGTTAATGAGTCAGTCAAGTGTAACATCCAAAGCATTAGATGTTTGACAACGGTTCAGTAATGTCAAATCATCCGCAAATTTAAAAGAGTTGTCAAAACTTGGTAAAACATTATTAAAAACTATTAAAAATGCTAAAGGACCTAACTTAGTCCCTTGAGGTGCTCCACAGGAAATCGAGAAAAAACCTGATGAATCCCCGTTAGGGAGGACTACACATTGCTCACGGCCAGACAAAAAGCTAGCTACCAAACGTAAAACAAAATCTCTTGCACCTAAAGCCCTTGCATTATCTATAACTGTCTGATGATCCAAATTGTCGAAGGCTTTGCTAATATCAGCAAAAACAGCCTCAACGTAGGAACTATTCAACTCAAGATGTTTGAAAACAGTGTCAAGTATATAAATTAAAGAATGCGTCGTGATATGATTCGGCCTAAAGCCAAACTGATTTGGGTTGATTTTATCATGAGTATCGTCAAAAAGGAAATGGTAAATAAAACTTTCAAAGATTTTAGAGAAAATGGGGGTTTTTGATATTGGTCTTAAGTCAGAGGGAACTTTTGGGGTCTTAGTTTTTGGTATAGGAGATATAATAAAACACACTGGAAAAATACCATCCACAAAACATCGGTTAAAAATAGCAGTTAGAGGTACACTTAAATACTGGGCATATTCCACAATCAATTTGGTATGGATATCACCTGGGTATACTGACTTATTTGTGTCAAGAGTTTCGAGTTTTTAAGTTGGGTCTGATGTATTTCAATCACAGGAATGTCACTCACTGCACTGTTGGCCGGCATATGTTGGAGTGGCGGGTGAATTTTACAAATTGAAGCAAAATGATCATTTGTGACATCCGCACCCACTGGGTCACCATTACTGTCCAGTAAGAAAAACTTTGAAGAGACCTTTCCCATGAGATCTTGGACACTTTTGTGGAGTTTCTTAGGATCAGTATACAATAACTTATTGTATAACTTAGGATCAGTATACAATAACGTGCGCTCCTTTCTTGCTTTACGGATTTCGCTAACAACGATTTTTCGAAGTTTTCGAGAATCTTGGAAAAATCTTCCCTTAAAGAGTTTATCACGTTCATTTATTAGGCCCAATTTGTTTTTTATTTATCCACGGTTTACAGTTAGATTTGCGAGCAACTTTTTTTCCACTGGAAAGGTGTCACAATGTAACTTTTCTCCTCTGTTTCACTTTTAAGCATTTTATCTTGAATGAAATTTAACAGGAAAAAATAGAATTTTAGTTCACGTCTGAAAGGGTTAAGCAAACACCAGAATTAATCAAGTTTTGGGTTTTGAGCTTGCCTTCAACGTTAAGATATGGTGTTTACACAGCTTTTACAAGCATAGCCGATTTTCGGACACCTTGGTGCGACATGCCGAACCTACCCCGGGTGTTCTGGCCGAACGTGGGAGTTCGCCATCCCACGGGATGAAAAAATACTAACAGCAAACCGATGAAGATGGCACGTCTCGGATACTGCCAAAAGACAGGCTAATAATAAGAGAATACGACATGAGCTTACGGCTTTTCTAGTGTTCGTAATTAGACATTCAGACAAAAATTGAACAAAATTCCAGATTTAATCACCAGAAAACGTGATCCAATCTGATGTTTTTGGTAAAAGTATTAATCAAGGTCGGACATTTTAAAAACTTACACTGCCATCTGTCAGAGCTTTTATAAACCACCTAACGTCCCTATAGGTTTTTGAATTGAAATTATTTGCTTTGGCTAAACGCGGGCCGTACCTGTCGTGAACCGGTCTCCCCTATACCAATTTTAATTTTTAATTTTCCCCAACTTAAAAATATAAATGTTTTTACTTTTATAACTTTAATAAATCAAATAATATTAACATTTTGATTGCTAAATATCACTATATGTATATTAAACTGACAATGCACATTCATTTGTATTTTTTTTTTCAGTAAAGTGTGGTAGTTTCACGCTTGGTAGATTATTTGATTTTATTTTTGCTCATTTTTGGCTTAATGAAAAACTTATTTTGTGGAAAAAGCTTTTTTAGTTAATTTCTGTTCGTTTTATATTGACATAGTCTTTTCAGGGAAAAATAAAATAATACTTCAAATCTTTTCGTTTTTTTAAAGACTTTATAGTTTGGCCTGCTATTTGTATGCTGGAGAAAAATTTTCAGCAATTTTTAACAACATACACCCTTTTAAAAATCTGGATACAAATAGTAGTGTTTAATTTAGTTTCATACCTCCTCTAGTTGACCTGAAAAAGAAAACTTGATACCATTCGCAAAAAAATCTGTTTACTTTCTTTGATAGCTTGGATACACTTACGCTATTTTGATTTTGTAAAATTTTTAAGTTTTGGCAAAATTTACGCTATTTTGATTTGGTAAAATTTTTAAACATAATGGGTACATGGGAGGGTGGGCGTTAGAAGAGGACTAGTTGCTCTCCAATCACATTTGACTATTAAAAGGCATTAAGCCCTTTCTATTTTAAATCGAATGAACCCTTTTCGAAGTTCCTACGACAACTCTTTCGATTCGAAGTGGCCTGGTCTAAACAAACAAACAAACAAAAAATAATAATAATAATACATTCTACCCACATCGATCTTTACTATAAAAATGTCAAGCCTTCCAATCACTTTCGACTATTGAAAAGAGCACTAGCCCTTTCAATTTCCAATCGAATGAGCCCTTTTTGAGTTTCTACGATAATGCTTTCTATAAACACCTAATATGTCCCCAGGGCATGAATTATAACCCTTGGCCTGAGGGCTGTGAGGGAGTTGTTATCCTCAAAGACATAATTTCCAGAACTTTCAACTACGTTGAACAAAATGGCTATCTCAAAATTTTGATTGGATGTGTTTGGGGAAATGGTGGGCGTGAGAAGGGCGTAAGCTGCTCTCCAATCACTTTCAACTATTAAAAAAGGCACTGGCCCTTTTAATTTCCAATCGAATGAGTCCTTTTGAAGTTTCTACGGCAATGCTTTTAATAAAAACCTTATATGCCCCCAGGGCATAACCTACAGCCCTTGCCCTGAGGGCTGGGGGGGGGATGTAATCCTCAAAGACTTAATTTCCAGAACTTTCAACCACGTTGAAGAAAATTGCTATCTCAAAATTTTGATTGGACGTGTTTGGGGACATGGTGGGCGTGAGAGGGGGTTTAGTTCCCCTCCAATCACTTCCGACTATTAAAAAGGGCACTAGCCGTTTCAATCTCCAATCAAATGATTCATTTTTGAAGTTTCTACGACAACGCTTTCTATGAAAAAAACCTTATATGCTCCCAGGGCATAACTTACAACCCTTGCCCTCAGGGCTGTGGGGGGAGTGTCATCCTCAAAAACATAATTTCCGGGCTTTTCAACTACGTCGAACAAAATGCTTATCTCAAAATTTTGATTAGATGTGTTTCGGGAAATGGTGGGTGTGAGAGGGGTGTTAGTTATCCTGTAATCACTTCTGACTATTAAAAAGGGCACAAGCCCTTTTAATTTCCAATCGAATGAACCCTTTTTGAAGTTTCTACAACATCACAATGTATAAAAACCTTATATGCCCCCAGGGCATAACTTACAACCCTTGCCCCGAGAGCTCTGAGGGGGTTATCATCCTCGAAGACCCAATTTCAAAAACTTTTAACTACGTTGAACAAAATGGCTATCTAAAAATTTTGATTGGATTTGTCTGGGGACAAGGTGGGAGTGAGAGGGGGGTTAGTTGCCCTCAAATCACTTTTGACTTTTAAAAAGGGCACTACCCTTTGAATTTCCAATCGAATGAGCCTTTTTTCAAGTTTCTACGGCACAGCTTTCAAGTAAAACCCTATATGCCCCCAGGGCATAACTTACAACCGTTACCATGAGGGCTGTAGGGGGGGGGTATCATCCTCAAAGATATAATTTCCGGACCTTTCAACTACTTTGAACAAAATGGCTCTTTCAAAATTTTGATTGGATGTGCTTGGATTAATGGTGGGCGTGGAATGGGTGTTAGTTGCCTTCCTAATCTAATTCTAATTCTGATTATTAAAAAGGGCACTAGCCATTTCAATTTCCAATCAAATGAGCCCTTTTTGAAGTTTCTACGACAACGCTTTGTATAAAAACCTTATTTGCCGCCAGGGCATAACTTACAACCCTTGCCCCGAGGGCTGTGGGACGGGGGGGTGTCATCCTCAAAGAACTAATTTCCAGAACTTTCAACTACGTTTAAAAAATGTCTATCTCAAAATTTTGATTGGATGTGTTTGGGGAAAAGGTGGGCGTGAGAGGGGGATTAATTGCCCTTCAATCACTTTTGACTATTAAAAAGGGCACTTGCCTTTTAAATTTCCAATCGAATGAGCCTTTTTTGAATTTTCTACGACAACGCTTTCTATAAAAACCTATATGCCTTCAGGGCATAACTTACAACCCTTGCCCTTAGGGTTGTGGGGGAGTTTCCTCCTCAAAAACATAATTTCTGTCTGGAAATCAACTATGCTTAACAAAATGGCTATCTCAAAATTTGGATTGGATATTTTTGGGGAAATAGTGGGCGTGGAAGGGGTGTTAGTTACCTTCCAATCACTTTCGACTTTTAAAACGGGCACAAGCCACTCCAATTTCCAATCGAATTAGCCCTTTTCGATGTTTCTACAACAACTCATTCGATACGAAGTGCCCTGGTCTAAAGAAAAAAAAATAATACATTGTGCCAACATCGTTCTTTACTTTGGCAGCGCGATTGCGCTGCATCTGATACTATGGCGGGAAAAGTAGAACATGGAAAATGCTAAAGGCCGAGATGTCACGAAATATACAATGACGAGTATCTAATTCTCTAAATTCAAAGGACCTCGGGAAGCATTTATAAACCCCCCCCCCCCCCATCTCCATCACAGAATCAACTACCCCCCTCTAGACAAGATGCCGCCTACGCCCATCCCCCCCTCCCGCTAGAATTTGAAAAATACTTTTGTTCAAAAGTAACAGAAACTGATATGAGGAAAATTTTGATGAACTAATGTTTGTCTAATAGAAATCAAGAACTTCTTGTGGAGTGCTTCTTGTAGTGCAGTGCATCCAGTAGTGCAGTGTAGTGCAGCATCAACCAGTAGAACTATAAAACTAAAATCTCTGTGTGAAGCCGTCAAAATTTGAATGGAGCAGTTTATGGTAACAAACCGCGGAACAGATCACAAACCTTTCTTTATTTCTTACTAACATGAAACTCTTGTGTTGTTACTGTTGCTGTATTTTATTGTTACTACCTTTTGCTGACACGTTTTGGTCAAGTTGGTTTTAATGGTCAGTATTGGGTTTTATTTATTTATAGATGCTGATTTGTGGTAGTTTCACGCTTGGTACATTATTTTATTTTATTTTTGCTCATTTTTTTTTAGATGGAGTTCTTTACTTTTCTTTGAAAAACTTATTTTGTGGAAAAAGTTTTTTTTAATTAATTTCTGTTCCTTTTATATTCACATAGTCTTTTCAGGGAAAAAGAAAATAATGCTTTAAATCTTTTCGTTTTTTAAGACTTTATAGTTTGGCCTGCTATTTGTATGCTGGAGAAAAAATTTTCAGCAATTTTTAACAACATACACCCTTTTGAAAATCTGGACACAAATAGTACTGTTTAATTTAGTTTCATACCTCCTCTAGTTGACCTGAGATGGAAAACTTGATACCATCCGCAAAAAAATCTGTTTACTTTCTTTGATAGCTTGGATACACTTACGCTATTTTGATTTGGTTAAATTTTAGGAGCAGAAGTAGCCCCGAAATTTTGAACATAATACCCTCAGTCGTTCTTGGGATACTGCTGAGATGCCTTATTGGGAATTAGCATTATCACAGTGCATTTTGATTTAATCTTAAGGCAACAGTTAGTTTTTAAACATAATGGGCAAATGGGAGGGTGGGCGTGGGAGGATGGGAGTGGAAGGGGGATTAGTTGCCCTCCAATCAGTTTCGACTATTAAAAAGGGCATCAGCCCTTTCTATTTTCAATTGAATAAGCCCTCTTCGAAGTTCCTACGACAACTCCTTCGACACAAAGTGCCCTGGTCTAAACAGAAACAACAACAAAAAATAATACATTATACCCACATCGATCTTTACTATAAAAATGTCAAGCCTTCCAATCACTTTCGACTATTAAAAAGGGCACTAGGCCTTTCGATTTCTAATTGAATGAGCCCTTTTGGAAACGACAACGCTTTCTATAAACACCTTATATGCCCCCAGGGCATAAATTACAACCTTTATCTTAAGGTCTGTTAGGGTGGTTGTCAGCCTCTGAGACCGAATTTCCAGAACTTTTAACTACGTTAAACAAAGTGTGTATCTAAAAATTTTGATTAGATGTGTTTGGGGAAATGGTGGGCGTGAGAAGGGGGGTAGTCACTCTCCAATCACTTTCAACTATTAAAAATGGCCCTAGCCCTTTCAATTTCCAATCAAATAAGCCCTTTTGAAGCTTCTACGACAAAACTTTCAATAAAAATCTTATATGCCCCCAGGGCATAACTTACAACCGTTGCCTTGAGTGCTGGGGGGGGGGTGTCATTCTCAAAGACCTAATTTCCAGAACTTTCTACTGCGTTGAACAAAATGTCTATCTGAAAATTTTGATTGGATGTGTTTGGAGGAATGGTGGGCGTGAGAGGGGGTATAGTTACCTTCCAATCACTTTCGTCTATTACAAAGGGTACTAGCCCTCTCAATTTCGAATTGAATGAGCCCCTTTTGAAGTTTTACGACAATTCTATCTATAAAAACCTTATATGCCCCCAGGGCAGAACTTACAACCTTTGCCCTTGGGGCTCTGGGAGGTTTGTCATCCTTAAATACATAATTTCCAGAACTTTCAACTGCGTTGAACAAAATGGCTATCTTTAAACTTTGATTGAATGTTTTTGGGGAAATTGTGGGCGTAAGAGGGGGATTAATTACTCTCTGGGCAATTCAATTTCCAATCAAATGAGCCCTTTTTGAAGTTTCTATAACAACTTTCTATATAAACTTTATAGGCCCCCAGGGCATAACTTACAACCCTTTCACTGACGGCTCTGAGGGGGTTATTATTCTAAAAAACCTAATTTCCCGAACTTTCAACTACGTTGAACAAAATGCATATCTCAAAGTTTTGACTGGATGTGTTTGGAAAAAATGATGGGTGTGAGAGGGACGTTAGTCGCTCTCCAATCACTTTCAACTATTAAAAAAGGCACTAGCCCTTTCAATTTCCAATTGAATGAGCCCTTTTGAAGTTTCTATGCTTTCAATAAAAACTTTATATGCCCCCAGAACATAACTTACAACCCTTGCCCTGAGGGCTGTGGGGGGGAGGGGTTGTCATCCTCAAAGACCTAATTTCCAAAACTTTCAGCTACGTTGAATAAAATGGCTATTTAAAATATTGATTGGATGTGTTTGGAGAAAAGATGGGCGTGAGAGGGGGGTTAGGTGCCCTCAAATCACTTTTGACTATGAAAAAGGGCACTAGCCCTTTGAATTTCCAATCGAATGAGCCCTTTTTCAAGTTTCTACGACAAAGATTTCGATAAAAACCTTATATGCCCCCAGGGCATAACTTATAACCCTTGCCCTGAAGACTTTGGGGGGAGTGTCCTGCTCAAAGGTATAATTTCCTGAACTTTGAGCTGCGTGAAACAAAATGGTTATCTCAAAATTTTTATTGGATGTGTTTGGGGAAATGGTGGGCCGTGGAAGGGGTGTTAGTTGCTTTCCAATCACTTTCGACTATTAAAATGTGCACTAGCCATTTCAATTTCCAATCGAATGAGCCCTTTTTGAAGTTTCTACGACAACGCGTTAAATAAAAACTTTATATGCCCCCTGGGCATAATCTACAAACCTTGCCCTTAGGGCTGTGTGTATGGGGAGCGGGCTGTCACCCTCAAAGACCTAGTTTCCAGCACTTAAAACTGCGTTGAATAAAATGGCTATCTCAAAGTTTTGATTAGAAGTGTTTGGGGAAAAGGTGGACTTGAGAGGCGGGTAAGTTGCCCTCTAATCAATTTTGACTATTACAAAGGGCACTAGCCCTTTCAATTTCCAATTGAATGAGCCCTTTTGAAGTTTCTATGCTTTCAATAAAAACCTTATATGCCCCCAGGACATAACTTACAACTCTTGCCCTGAGGGCTGTGGGGGGGTGGGAGGGGTTGTCATCCTCAAAGATCTAATTTCCAAAACTTTCAACTACGTTGAATAAAATAGCTATTTAAAATATTGATTGGATGTGTTTGGAGAAAAGATGGGCGCGAGAGGGGGGTTAGTTGCCCCCAAATCACTTTTGACTATGAAAAAGGGTACTAGCCCTTTGAATTTCCAATCGAATGAGCCCTTTTTCAAGTTTCTACGACAAAGATTTCTATAAAAAACCTTATATGCCCCCAGAGCATAACTTATAACCCTTGCCCTGAAGACTTTGGGGGGAGTGTCCTGCTCAAAGGTATAATTTCCTGAACTTTGAGCTGCGTGGAACAAAATGGTTATCTCAAAATCTTTATTGGATGTGTTTGGGCAAATGGTGGGCCGTGGAAGGGGTGTTAGTTGCTTTGCAATCACTTTCGACTATTAAAAAGGGCACTAGCCATTTCAATTTCCAATCGAATGAGCCCTTTTTGAACTTTCTACGACAACGCGTTAAATAAAAACCTTATATGCCCCCTGAGCATAATCTACAACCCTTGCCCTGAGGGCTGTGTGTATGGGGGGGGGGCTGTCATCCTGAAAGGCCTAATTTCCAGCACTTAAAACTACGTTGAATAAAATGGTTATCTCAAAGTTTTGATTAGAAGTGTTTGGGGAAAAGGTGGACTTGAGAGGCGGGTAAGTTGCCCTCTAATCAATTTTGACTATTAAAAAGGGCACTAGCCCTTTGAATTTCCAATCGAGTGAGCCTTTTTTGCAATTTTTACGACAATGCCTTCTATAAAAACCGTATATGCCCCCAGGGCATACCTTACAAGCCTTGTCCTAAGGGCTGTGGGGGACTGTCCTCAAAAACATAATTTTATCTGGAAATCAACTACGCTGAACAAAATGGCTATCTCAAAATTTTGATTGGATGTGTTTCGGGAAATGGTGGGCGTGGAAGGGGTGCTAGTCGCCTTCCAGTCACTTTCGACTATTAAAAAGAGCACAAGCCACTCCAATTTGCAATTGAATGAGCCCTTTTCGAAGTTTCTACGGCAGCTTCTTCGATCAACATCGTTCTTATATGCCCCCAGGGCATAACCTAAAACCCTTGCCCTGACGGTTGTGGGGGAGTTTCCTCCTCTTTACTTACTCCCTGTTTCTTGTCTCGTTCTCGAGTGTCCCCGTTCTTTACTTAGGCAGCGCGATCGCGCTGCCTATGATTTATACAACAACTTCCTATATAAACCTTATATGCCCCCAGGACATAACTTACAACCCTTGCACTGATGGCTCTGAGGGGGTTATCATCCTAAAAGACCTAATTTCTAGATTGTTCAACTACGTTGAACAAAATGGATATCTCAAAATTTTGATTGGATGTGTTTTGGAAAATGGTGGGCGTGAGAGGGGCGTTAGTCGCTATCCAATCACTTTCAACTATTAAAAAAGGCACTAGCCCTTTGAATTTCCAATTGAATGAGCTGTTTTGAAGTTTGTACGACAACGCCATCTATAAAAACCTTATATACCCCCAGGGCATAACTTAAAACCCTTGCCCTGAGGTTTTTGGGGGAGTGTCCTCCTCAAAAATATTTTTTCTATCTGGGAATCAGCTACGCTGAACAAAATGGCTATCTCAAAATTTTGATTGGATGTGTTTGGGGAAATGATGGGCGTTGGGGGGGGGAGGACTAGTTGCCCTCCAATAGCTTTCGACTATTAAAAAAGGCACTACAACTCTCAATTTCCCATCGAATGAGCCCCTTTTGAAGTTTCTACGACGACCCCTTCCATATGAAGTAACCTGCTCTAAAGGAAAAAAATAATAAATGATACATTGTGCCAATATCGTTCTTATATGCCCTCAGGGCATAGCTTAAAACCTTTGCCTCGAGGTTTGTGGGGGAGTGTCCTCCTCAAAAACATATTTTCTATCTGGAAATCAACTACGCTGAACAAAACGGCTATCTCAAAATTTTGATTGGATGTGTTTGGGGGAATGATTGGCGTGGGGGGGGGGGGGAGGGGAGCTAGTTGCCCTCCAATCACTTTCGACTATTAAAAAGGGCACTAGCCCTTTGAATTTCCGATTGAATGAGCCTGTTTTGAAGCTGGTACGACAACGCCTTCTATAAAAACCTTATATACCCCCAGGGCATAACTTAAAACCCTTGCCCTGAGGGTTTTGGGGGAGTGTCCTCCTCAAAAACATTTTTTCTATCTGGAAATCAACTACGCTGAACAAAATGGCTATCTCAAAATTTTGATTGGATGTGTTTGGGGGAATGATGGACGTTGGGGGGGGGAGGACTAGTTGCCCTCCAATAGCTTTCGACTATTAAAAAAGGCACTACAACTCTCAATTTCCAATCGAATGAGCCCCTTTTGAAGTTTCTACGACGACCCCTTCCATATGAAGTATCCTGCTCTAAAGGAAAAAAATAATACATAGTACATTGTGCCAACATCGTTCTTATTTGCCCTCAGGGCATAGCTTAAAACCTTTGCCCCGAGGTTTGTGGGGGAGTGTCCTCCTCAAAAACATATTTTCTTTCTGGAAATCAACTACGCTGAACAAAATGGCTATCTCAAAATTTTGATTGGATGTGTTTGGGGAATGATGGGCGTGTGGGAGGGGGGGCTAGTTGTCCTTCAATCACTTTTGACTATTAAAAAGGGCACTATCCACTCCAATTTCCAATCGAATGAGCCCTTTTCGAAGTTTCCACGATAACTCCTTCGATACGAAGTGCCCGGGGATGGAGAAAAAAAAAAAAAAACAAAAAAAAAAACATTGTGTCCACATCGTTCTTTACTTAGGCAGCGCTAGCGTGCTGCCTATGATTCTCAGAGGTCATTTTTGCATATGCTCTGAACACTGATTTTTTTTTTTTTTTTTTTTTTTATAGTAAGAGAGAAATGCCAAAGGGGAGAGGCATATTCAAGAGTAGAACCAATGAAATACATTAATAAGCTGTAGATTTCCTATGAAAGTGTAGCTGTCTTTAGGAACCAGCAAATTGTTAACGTTTTACATTATTACGAAAATTCTTAGGAAATCTAAGAATTTAGGAAATCTAAGAATTTCCTTAGAATTTTCCTAAGAAAATTGTTAGCAAATCACTGCTTTCAGGCACGAACAGACTTAAGGAGGGCCAGAAAGACCAAAAACTTTTTTATTTTAGAAAATAAAGAAAAAGGGACCCTTAGGAGCACTCAGCTTAATGCCCCCGTAGAAATACGCAGGTAAATTTTGTCAGAATTACTAGGGTGAGATTGTAGTTTAGAGACGAGGTTATGATTATACGCAAGCAAGGTTAATAAATGTCTTTCGCGATTTGCCTTTTTAATCTTTCGAAGTTTAGGATTGTCGAGCAGAAATTAATATGAGCAGAAATTAATATGTGCAGAAGTTAATCTGAGCAGAAAATAAACGAGCAGAAATTAATGCGAGTAGGGTTTTAAAACCCTATGCTTTCCAAAAGCCAGAATATAATTTGTACTTTACTGAAAAAAATGAAATGAATTTACTGAAAAAAATGTGTATCGTCAGTTTAATATACGTATGCTAATATTTATTCCTTAAAATCTCAATTAATTTTTGATTCCTTAAAGTTATAAAAGTGAAAACATTTAAAAGAATTTTTCAGTAAAGTACAACTTATATTCATGCTTTTAGAAAGCTTGGGGTTTAGAACCCTACCCATATTAATTTCTGCTCGTTTTGAGTTTGACTATGTTATTTATTTTAATTTCTGTTTGTTTTGGGTTTCATTTATTTATTGATGCTGATTTGTGGTAGGTGTATGCTTTTTAGATAATTTGATTCTATTTTTGTTCATTTTTGGTTTAATGGAGTTCTTTACTTTTTTTTGAAAAACTTATTTTGTGGGAAAAGTTTTTTTTAATTAATTTCTGTTTGTTTTATATTGACATAGTATTTTTCAGAGAGAAAGATTGAGCCTTTTCTAAAGTTAAACAACCATCCCTTCCATAAAAACCTTAAATACCCCCTGGACATAACTTGCAACCCCTGCCCCTAATCTCCTGGGTTTGTTTCAACCCCAAAAGCCTTATTATATGATATTTAAACGATATGGCTATCTCTAAATTTCTATTAGATACATTTCGGGACCATTCGACGTGTGTGGGCGGGGAGGGGGTAGCTGCCCTCAGATCACTTTGACTCTTAAAAATAGCACTAGAGCGTCTGATTACCAATCCAATGAGCCCCCTCCGAAGTTTATATGACCACGCTTTCTATAAAAACCTTATATGTCCCCAGGGCATCACTTACAGCCCTTGCCCTGAGGGCTGGGGGGATTTTTAATCCTCAAAAACATAATTTCCAGACCTTTCTTATACGCTGAAAAAAATGGCTGTCTCAAAATTTTTATTTTAAGTGTTAGGAAAAATGATGGGCATTGGGGGGGGGGGGGCATTCGCCCTCTGATCACTTTTGACTAGAAAAAAAGCCACTAGTCATCTCAATTTCCAATTGAATGAGCCTTTTTTGAAGCTTCTACGACAAAAATTTTTATAAAAACCTTATATGCCCCAAGGGCATAACTTAGGACCCATCTCCTGAGGGCTATGGGGGAGGGTTGTCATCCTCAAAGACATAATTTCCAGATCTTTCAACTACGGTGAGCAAAATGGCCATATCAAAATGTTGATCGGAAATGTTTGGGGAAATGATGGGCATGGGGCGGGGTGATTCTCCCTCCGATTACTTTTGACTGTTAAAAAGGACAATAGTCCTCTCAATTCCCAATCCAATGACCCCTTTTTGAAGTTTTTACGACAACGCTTTCTGTAAAAACATTATACATAACTTACAATCTTAGCTCTGAGGGCTGTGGGGGGGGGGGTTGTTACACTCAAAAACATAATTTTTGGACCCTTATCTACGTTCAAAAAAAATGGCTCTATCAAAATATTGATCGGAAGTGTTTGGGGAAATGATGGGCGTGGGGGGGGGGGCATTCGCCCTCCAATCGCTTTTGACTATTAATAAGGGCACTTGCCCTCTTAATTCCAAATTTATTGAGCCCTTTTTGTACTTTCTAGGACAACACTTTCTATAGAAACCTTATATGCCCCCAGGCCATAACTTGCAACCTTTGCCCTTGGAGCTGTGGGGGGTTTGTCATCCTCAAAGACATAATTTCTGGACCTTTGACCTACGTTGAACAAAATGGTTATCTCAAAATTTTTATTAAATATGTTCGGGAAGATGGTGGGTGTGAGAGGGGGTTAGTTGCCCTCCAATCACTTTCGAATATTAAAAAGGGCACTAGCCCTTCTAATTCCCAATCGAATGAGCCCTTTTTGAAGTTTCTACGACAACGCTTTCTATAAAAACCTTATATTCCCCAAGGGCATAACTTACAACCCTTGCCGTGAGGGGTGTGGGGGGTTTGTCATCCTCAAAGACATAATTTCCAGAACTTTAAACTACGTTGAACAAAATGGTTATCTCAAAATTTTGATTGGATGTGTTTGGGGAATGGTGGGCGTGAGAGGTGGATTAGTTGCCCTCCAATCACTTCCTACTATTAAAAAGAGCACTAGCCCTTTCAATTTCCAATCGAATGAGCCCTTTTGAAGTTTTTTACGACAACGCTTTCTATAAAAACCTTATATTCCCCAAGGGCATAACTTACAACCCTTGCCGTGAGGGTTGTGGGGGGTTTGTCATCCTCAAAGACATAATTTCCAGAACTTTCAACTACGTTGAACAAAATGGCTATTTCAAAATTATGATTAGATGTGTTTGGGAAAATGGTGGGCGTGAGATGAGGGTAAGCTGCCCTCAAATCAATTTCGACTATTAAAAAGGGCACTAGCCCTTTCAATTTCCAATCAAATGAGCCCTTTTTGAAGTTTCTACGACAACGCTTTCTTTAAAAACCTTGTATAACCCCAGGACATATAACTTACAACCCTTGCCCTGAGGGGTTTATCATCCTCAAAGACCTAATTTCCAAAACTTTCAACTACGTTGAACAAAATGGATATCTCAAAATTTTTGTTCCCCTGCAATCACTTTCAACTATTAAAAAGGACACTAGCCATTTCAATTTCCAATTGAATGAGCCCTTTTTGAAGTTTCTATGACAACGCTTTCTATAAAAACCTTATATGCCCCCAGGGCATAACTTACAACCCTTGCCCTGAGGGTTGTGGGGGGGGGGGTGTCATCCTCAAAGACCTAATTTCCAGAACTTTAAACTACGTTGAACAAACTGGTTATCTCAAAATTTTGATTGGATGTGTTTGGTGGAATGGTGGGCGTGGAAGGGGTGTTTGTTGCCTTCCAATCACTTTCGACTATTAAAAGGGCACAAGCCCTTCCAATCGAATGAGCCATTTTCCAAGTTTCTACGACAAATCCGATACGAAGTGCCTTGGTCTAATACCAACCAAAAAAAAATATATATTAAATAATACATTGTGCCAACATCGTTCTTTACTTAGGCAGCGCTATCGCGCTGCGTGAGATATATATTTGTTGTTTTTTTTTTCTTCTTTTTTAAGATTTTATTTCGTTGTTGGATATTTATTTTTTATTTTTGTTTCTTAACGTTGAAGACGCCTTGTTTTATACAGGTAAAAGATCCACGTCGCTTTAGTTTTGTATTTTCCTTCTACTGGCTGTAGTCCCGTTTTTTTTTTTTTTTTTTTTTTTTTTTTTTTTTTTTTTTTTTTTTTTTTTTTTTTTTATCTTGAGATTTCTCTCTTGCTTTATTTTTATCATGACTGGCCAGTTCGGCTTTAGATCTTTTATATCTCAAAGGCTTTCAACACCTACGTCTGTCTTGTGAGATAATCCAACTAATAAAGTTTTTTGGTATTTTTAGGGGGGAAAGTATGCTTGAACAGACCAAGATTAACATGCCTGCATAAATAGGCTATTGTACATGATGCTATAGTACATGTATCATATATAGCAGCACGAGATAGCAGTTTAAAGACCAGGATTTAATTATTTTCTAATAGACATTTTCTGTAATTTATGTTTTTTAGATCGTAGAGAGCTAAGAAATATTTAAAGAGCTTCTCAATTGCTTCTGGTAAGCTGTAGTGACATCTGCAGAAAAAAAGAACGGAACTTTTGAGTTTAAAATCTCTGTATAAATACACTATATTGTGAGTTTGTCAGATACATGAACATACATAGTATTTTGAAGACTAAAAATTAAATATCTGTTTGGCAGGCTAACTACTATTTTCTGTATCTTGTCTTTTATTAACTTTAGCAAGTTTAGAGTTGTTAGTGGCTTTTTAATATTTGTGGCAGCCTACCTGGATTTGTTGGATTTGCCAACGTTTTGATAGCGAGGGGCTGTCAAAATGCTTGTGGCGCCTGCGTAGTTTACGGGAGGTGTCTTGAATTTCAACTAAAACTTTTGTCCTGAACTTCAATTATTTTTTAAAATCAAATGTATTATATGCAATTCTCTGGTATTCTAGGCTTATTATTTTCATCAAACACTAAAAAATATTGTGTCGTTGACAGAAATTTAGTTTTTAAGAGGAACTTTTTGTAGATGATTATATTTTCTTGTTTATACACCTGAAAACAACCACTGGAAAATCTTCAAATTGCCATTCTATGCTTTTATTTTTATTGTTTCATGTTAGCTGAAGCTAATGTTTTCTTAGCTTTTGTGCTCATATTTTTCTACCAATCGAACTTTTTATCATTGGCAGTTGGAAGCGGCACTCTTAGCTTTTCTTAGCAGTTCTTAGCTTTTTTGCTCATGTTTTTATTTTCTTAGCAGTTCTTAGCTTTTGTGCTCATATTTTTCTACCAATCGAACTTTTTATCATTGGCAGTTGGAAGCGGCACTCTTAGCTTTTCTTAGCAGTTCTTAGCTTTTTTGCTCATGTTTTTATTTTCTTAGCAGTTCTTAGCTTTTGTGCTCATATTTTTCTACCAATCGAACTTTTTATCATTGGCAGTTGGAAGCGGCACTCTTAGCTTTTCTTAGCAGTTCTTAGCTTTTTTGCTCATGTTTTTATTTTCTTAGCAGTTCTTAGCTTTTGTGCTCATATTTTTCTACCAATCGAACTTTTTATCATTGGCAGTTGGAAGCGGCACTCTTAGCTTTTCTTAGCAGTTCTTAGCTTTTTTGCTCATGTTTTTATTTTCTTAGCAGTTCTTAGCTTTTGTGCTCATATTTTTCTACCAATCAAACTCTTTATATTGGCAGTTGGAAGCTTCACTCTGAAAATGTGTCTGAGTTGTTTGAAAATATCGTTATTCACCTTGTAGTGAAGTTTTTTATATCTATACTTGTTTATGTTGGTGTACAGTAGGTACTATACTAAGCACGGCAGTATATCCGCGTATAGTAGTATATCCGCGCATAAGGAGGGAGTAGAGTAAGTCCATCAATATTTCCTTTATTATCTTAAATTCCTTCCAAGCAAAATATGCATAGGCAAAATATAAACATGATACACAATACCTGAATGAAGGAGGAGGAGCTCTCATCCTCTGAGATTGGTCCTAAGGAAACCCCTCGAGGAGAGTTGAAACATAGGGGTGTAAAAAAAAGTTTCTGCACTGTTTAGCTAAAGAAAATTGTGTTCTCCTTGCATTTTAATATACTTATGAATCAGGGTAATTGATTATCATTTGTAGCTGGAAACCACCTCGAGCTATTTTGAAACTGGGTCTGGAGAAGTGGGACAAATTCAGGAAGAAGATGTCAGTATTAGTTGAAGGGGAAGATCCTCCTCCTCCTTTGGCAACGTTTGCTCAAATGAAATTCCCAAAAGCTGTGATTAAGGCCTTAGAAAAAAGGAACATCGTAAAGCCGTCTCCAATTCAAGCTCAAGGAATACCAGCTGTGTAAGTTTTTCTGCAAATCATCTAACGTTTCTTTTTGTTACTAGTCATAAATGGCTGTCAAAACCTTTTGTCGTATTATGCTTTTTTAGATTTTTCAACCAATAAGAAATAGGTAACACAGAAAAAATTGACTAGGTGATACCTTGAATAATTTAGATACAATATATATATATATATATATATATATATATATATATATATATATATATATATATATATATATATATATATATATATATATATATATATATATATATATATATATATATATATATATATATATATATATATCTTCTTCTCAGCAGGATAGACTTGCAAGATAACTTAAACGGCCTGCAAAACGAATTTCAGTCAATCGGACTTTTGTTTAATATTGAAAATTGCGAGTTTTTAGCTTTCAACACGGCTAAGAGCGATAGTGTTTCCCTTGTAAATAATTCAGTCCCTGCTGTGTCAGAGTTGAAATACCTCGGGTTAATGATATCCGGACCGCTCCACAAAACCAGGAAATCCATTGTTAAGCACACAACCATCGTCATTAAACGTGCTTACGGTATTGTTGTCTGAATCGGGGGTGGTACTCCAGGAAATCACTTGCTTATATTTATCGCTCAGTTTGCCAACCTCACGTTATTTACCTCGCTGGTGTGGCTTATCTACTTGCCGAAAGTGACATAGACAAAATTAATAAGTGCTATTTCAGATACGCAAAGTTTCTGTTGTTTATTCCCAAGCGACACCGAAATTCCCGTCTTGAAAAATTTGGAATTATGGATCCTGTCGAAGAATAGTCGAGAATCCGTGAGAAGTCTGTGATAAAAGTGATACTGAATAGACGACGTTTTTCTCGAATAATAATCTAAGTGTTTCTTTTTATTGGTGTATTTAGTTTTTTCCTTTTATTTTTCCTTGCTCCACAATAATCTCTGCTCTACTATATATATATATATATATATATATATATATATATATATATATATATATATATATATATATATATATATATATATATATATATATATATTATATATATATATATATATATATATATATATATATATATATATATATATATATATATATATATATATATATATATATATATATATATAATATATATATATATATATATATATATATATATATATATATATATATATATATATATATATATATATATATATATATATATATATATATATATATATATATATATATATATATATATATCAGTATTGATTCAGAGTTCAAAGTGAATGTATCTGTCATAAATTGGATATTTTATTAACATTATCAAACCAGTAAGCTTTTTCTGTGAATTATAATCCCAGTGAAGCTAGTTAGATTTCGCAATATTTGTCAAAGGATTATAGTTCCTGGCCTATAATGAAACCTTTGCTTAATCTATTAACCTAGTTTCTGGACATTTATTTATATTTTGTAAAAGTGGTCTGAATTCGAATTTTTTCAGTGATAATATTGGAGATTAGCCATCAAGCAGTGCGATTTTAAATAAATAGGACTTCTGATATATAGAGGCATTTACGCTACAATTGAGGTGGGGAAAGAAAAGTAAGCAGAGAGGAGGTGGAGAGTTGTTAGCAAGATCCATGGTACCCGCTGGGCTTGCCCCTGAAATTGCGGGGACAAGGTAGACAGCCTTCTACGCTTCACTTACTTTTCTCGCAAGGTAACCACCAGAAAAATATTGAATATATAGTTCAACCCTTAAATATCTGTCTAGAATTCGATATTATTGATTATCAAAGAAATTGTTGAACATATATTGGACTTAATCCAGATTAACGAAATGAAAACTGTGCTGGTATTGAATCCAGTTTTAAACTTTGTCTCTCCATGCATGACAAAGGGTATTAAGACTGATATGTTCGTTAACAAAGGAATAGAGTTTTTTGATCATGCCAGTATTATGGAAGCCAAAAAACTGCTGTGGAAAAACTATGAGGGTGAACTCGGATATAACGAACGATTACGCGAATGCAAAAAAGACTGTGATAACTAGACAGATATTGCAAAAGCCATATGCCGCTGTGCTAAGGACGGTAAAGAGCTTCTGACTTTCGTTATTCTCGAACCGGAGTCTGTTCCCACGTGTAGTGACGAAATTGCAGTCTGTATTACTACTAAAGTGAACGAAATGACGAGAAATCTGGACAGTGAGCTGCAACAGTTTTCCCGCAAGTTAGATACTCTGAACAATGGTTTGAAAGTTATTGCTGATTCCAAGAATCAGCCTACAGCCTCCTCGTCAGTACCTAAAACGCCAAATGTGGAAAAACAGCTGTTCTCGGTTGTCGTGAAGAATATGCCTCCTGAGTTAGACGATCCAGGAAAGCGTAAGGACTTTATAACAAGCTTGGCACCGGGTGATACAACATTAGCGGATGCAGTGCTCAGGCTAAGAAATAAGGAATGGCAACTGTCAGTCCCTTCGAAGCAGGCAGCAGAAAAAGTCTCGGCTGCCCTCAAAAGTACCCACAAAATTGACAATCGACTTGTTAATTCCCAATTCATCGGTATAGTGAAACGTCTCCCCAGCAACGTGACGGAGGACCTTCTGAAAATTCTGTCAAAAGACTGTGAAAAAGCAATCAAGTGCGGCAATTCGCAAGCGTTTAAAATGTATTACCCCTCTAAAAGTGCATTGTCCGCTGCCTTAATGAACCCGATTAAAATTGGTTTCGAACTATTCCGTCTAGAAGAATTCTGCTTTTTCCCTCGAAGGTGTTATCGATGTCATCATGTGGGGCACATAGCGGCGGACTGTAAGGAAGCTGAAACTTGTAGCCGCTGTGGAGAAACTGGCCACACAAGCTCCCCTGAGAACCCTTGTCAAAATCCTGCTCGGTGCTTGAATTGCAATTCGACTAGGCACACATGTTATTGCTATACCTGTCCTGATAACAGAAAAACTTGAAAGATGGATCACGCTCCCAAAATATGTAGTACTCTGTCTTGGAATATAAATGGGAAAGTACTTGATAAAACAGTGCTGCTTGATACTATTAGTCTAACAAATGAATAATTTGTATACAAGAGCACCTGCTTTCCGAGGACAATACTAACCTGCTCAAGTTCTCAAGTTCACTCCAGTGTTTTATTCGGCCAGCTTAACGTGTGAAATCCAGAGGTTGGCCATCTGGTGGTTTAGCCACTTTGGTGAGAAAGTCTCTTCAGGCTGAACTTTTAGCATCAAGTAAGCACTTCCTCGCTGTTAAAGTTGGCGATATTGTGATAAAAAACGTCTATCTTCCTACTAATTATAGATCTAGCCTCTCGGGCAGCAAGTTTACGGCTGCATGTACTCAGTTAAGCTGTTTCGTGAATGCTCAAATTCCTGGGAATACAAAAGTTCTATTAATAGGGGACTTCAACTGTGACCTACTTAATACCGCATCTGAAAGGACTCAAATCGCTATAGGTTCCCTTCGTGATCAGTTAAATGTCGTTGATAAGGACAAAGCTTATACATTTATCTGTGTTGCCAACACCGTCTCAAATATTGACCATGTGAGTGACGGTGAGTGACGAAGTAAAAGTTGCAGCTGATGGTTCATACTCTGGCCATTTGCCTTTGTCATTGTCAATAACACTGGACTGTCCAAAGTGGTCAGGTCCGTGCAAGTCCCAATGGAGAGTATACAGTGACTGGAAACAAGTGTCGATTGATCTCTTTGCGGCTACTTCTGGCGATATCGTGAGTAAAATAAAAGTTCCCTTCCATCTGCTGCAGAGAAATGCAAACTCGTGTTGCAGTGAAAGTGAAATACGTCTGCAGATAAACATGTACTGTGCAGAAATATTGCATGCTCTGAGTATCGTGGAGAGTGTAGCAGTTCCTGTGAAGCGTATCCGTAATAGATCGCAGGTGAAAGGGTGGTCTAGAAATCCGGAGCTAGCGGCGGCCTGTGCGTCGGGGAAGCTATGGCTGAAAGTTTGGCATGATAGCGGGAAGCCACGAAGCGGAATAGTGAGCGAGATTCTAATCCATACTAAACGAAAGTTCAATAAAGCGTTAGATTCCCACCGTGCAACCCTCAAAGAAAATTTTGTGCAAAAGCTCAGTAAGAATCCGAACCTTATTTGGTCGCTTCGGTCTAAGCCTGAAGAAGCTAAGCCTACGTCTAATATTTCTGCTAATCAGTGGAGTGCTTACTGAGTCCGAGTTCAAAGTGCCTGATCCAGTTCTGCAGTCTAATTACGAGAATGAGCTGACTTCTATGCTTACCGACACCTTCGACGATTTCTCAGTGTCACCGGTCACAATTTGCCAGGCCGTTAAAAAGCTGAAAAAGGTATACTCAAAAGGCTGCGATAGTATTTGTGCTCTACATATTTCTTTAGGAAGTTATGTTCTTTACCATCATATTGCCCTCCTGTTTCAGATGATTTTGACACAAGGGATAGTCCCGAGTTGCTTTAGTGTGGGTATGGTTATCCCGATATTAAAGAAGGGGGAGCCAGCCGAACAGCCTTCTTCGTATCGGCCAGTAACGATATCTTCAGTATTTTGTAAACTATTCGAGATTGTTTTGTTTGATGAGATTTATGATAAGTGTGAGATGTCTCCACGCCAATTTGGTTTTAGAAAAGGCCTCGGGTGCACCCATGTACTTCATCTTCTTGCTAACATATTACTTGATTCTCATCTCTCGCGAGAAAACTTTGATCTTAGGTCAGTATGATGTCAGGAGAGCTTTTGACTCTGGGATTCATGCCCAGATTTTGGTTGAGCTGTGTAAGCGAGGCGTGCGTTCTTCTATTGTAAGGTCACTGCGTGATATGTATAGGAACCTCAAGCTTCGTGTTCGTTTGCAAGATGGTGAGCTTAGTGGGGAGATATCCGTACATAAGGGAATTAAGCAAGGGGCTATAACGTCTCCTACTTTGTATAATAACAGTGTTAATGATGCACAACAGGTTATCTCTCCGAGTTATATTTGCAAGCATATTGACTTGTCACTTTTGGGTTTTGCAGATGATCTTTTAAATCTTGTCTCGGTTGCTTTCTTCATTAGAAGATAATTTCTCGCGTCTTGAAAAAAGTTATGTTAAAAAAGGTAAGTTATTAAAAGATAATTCAACGTCAATGTTGACGGGTCTAGTAATATTTCACAAATTATATACATTATTTTAGTTGCAGTGTGATTTTTTCAAATCTTATTATATTTAATCTCTTAATACCGATAGAGCGGAAAAATCAAATCGTAAAAAACGTAGAAATTAAAATGAATATTGAAGTCAAATTTGAAACGGGCCAAAATTACTACAACCAGGGTTTTTTTGCAAAATGTTTATACATTTTAAAGAATTTACAAATTGTCAATTCCTCACCAGTCATCCAGTCAATTCCTAACCAGTCAATTCCAAACCAATTCCTAACCTACAGTCAGGCTTGGTGGAATTACCGTAACACCGTCTAGTCACATTACGTACCTTGGCCTGCCGATTGGTCGTAATCTTCGAGAGACCCAGTCTTTGCTTATTGAACACCTTTCTAAAAAAGTGCGCATTGCCTATGCGGGTGTTATCACTAGCCGTCGCAATTCAAGCCGTAAATATTTGACTCGTCTTTATAATGCAGTAGCTTTGCCCCATGTCTTGTACCTGTCCCCTTTTTGGAAGCTCCTGAGTGCACGAGACAAGAAAGACATAAGGTCGGTATTTTTCAAGTATGCCCCATATCTTCTTCAAGTGCCGCCTTTTTTTAGAAACCGCCATATTGTTGCGAAATATGGAATTGTTGAGCCTCTGAGTGCCGTGTAGGAGGTAATTCAGAATTACGTGAAAAAACTAGAGCTTTTGGAACACGAGTGGGCTCACCTTCTCAAATAGCTATGTTATTATGTAGTTCTTTCTGTTTGTATTTGTTTTTCTTGCCAGTTATGCTTTTTCATTCTTTTCTTGTTTGTGCTCTGTCTTTTTCTGTTGATTGTCAGACAGGTTATTAATCAAATTCATTCATTCATATATATATATATATATATATATATATATATATATATATATATATATATATATATATATTATATATATATATATATATATATATATATATATATATATATATATATATATATATATATATATATATATATATATATATATATATAATATATATATATATATATATATTTCTTAAAAATGGCTCCATTTTTTTTTTTTTTTTAATTGGCAGCCTGGGATTTTCTGGCCTGAAAAATAATCTAGATAGGTCACGAGTTTGGGAAAATTCATTTAGAGCCTCAATTTTGAAAAAAAAAATCATTTGATGTCAAATATATATACATTTAAAAAGCAAAAATTACATAATTTTTTAGTATATACGACGCATGCAAAATTACAAAAGGTGAGGAATATCGCATTGAATGGCAAACAAAAATGTTGCACAACGAAACCTGTGGTTAGAAGATAAAGCAAAATTGTAAAGGAATGAAGGAACGTGTTAATTTAGGTGTGTGAGTCTTTAAAGGATAAATAGGAAGGGGGACTTGAATTCCCGCTGGAATTACTTAATTCAATTAAAAGTGCTGATTTTCCACCCTGGAATGAAGAAACGTGCCGACCCATCCGGAGGTGACGGCGGCGACCTTCTTTTGTTTCGCCCTAGACGGTCGCCCGACAAGGGCGATCTCGGGCAATCCGTCATCCGAAGACTATGTCCTAGCCGTCTCAACCTTTCTCTCATTGTGCCCCTAGAAAGAGAAAATACGAAAAATAAAGTAATGAAGAAAAGAAGGAATATTGGAATATTCCACCAATATATAGGGGGGTGGTCCCTAGAATTGTCTGAAGAATCTGTCAGGAAAACTTTTCGGCTGAAAATGTTTTCTGTTCTCTGAAACTAATTCCCAGTTCTTCAAAATTTTGACTATGTGCATAAATAACTTAGTTTTTTAAAAGATGTTCACTAATTTGAAGCTGTTCACTAAAGCTGTTCACTAATTTCACTAATTTGACATTTTAGTATTGACAAATCATTCTGTAGTGTTATTTTATGTGTTCACAGAAAAAAGGTACTGCGATAGGCAGGGTTGTATCCAGGATTTGGTTTGGGTGCAAAACCCGATAAAAATTTGGTTTTGTTGGGGGGGGGGTAACAAAAACAACCATTTAGATTAGTGATTATCATGGTTTTTGTGTGCGAAAATTTGTTTACGTGTGTTTTGTTACTTTTGTACTGGTCGGACAAAAATTTTGTGGATCCAAACCGGATAACACCCCCCCCCCCTCCCTGGATTCGGTTCTGGCGATAATCCATATTCATGGTAAATTTTATTTATTGTTATTTTCACTAGTGAATGTCCCTTTCCTAGCCGTTGCTCTTGTATGGGAAAAATTGTCTAGTTGACTGATGAAAGTTAATTTGTTTTTTTCACTCAACATCATTGCTTAATAAAACAACTAAAATCGCTCAAGTCACGTAATTGCCTTAACAAAAAAATATTTTTCAAGAGTGAACATCTTCAGAATTGAACATCTTCAACTGTTTTTTAGAATGACTGTGTCGTTTTCTGTTCTTATTTTTCCGTTTTGTTTTTTTTAACATAATTTTAATTTTTACACAGGCTCTCTGGTCGAGACATTATTGGGATAGCCTTCACCGGTTCTGGGAAAACTTTGGTGTTCGTTTTGCCTTTAATCATGTTTTGTTTGGAACAAGAGAAAATGATGAACTTCATTTATGGAGAAGGACCATATGGTACGTTTTTTCTTTTTCTTTTTTCTTTAACTTCTTTCTCGATTTACTTTAATTTTTTTAATTTCTGCTTCGTTGGTTTTTTTTTTCTCTTTTTTAACTTCCTTTTCGAATAACTTCCGTTTTTTAGTGTGGACTTTCTTATTTTTAGAAAATCAGAGGCAACGCTGTAGCGTTGCCTATAGTAAAGGCCATACGGCTCCAATGTTTTATTATTATTATTTTTTTTTTCCAGAGGCACTTCATATGGAAGGGGTTGTCGTAGAAACTTCAAAGGAGGATTATTCGATTGGAAATCGAGAGTTCTAGTGCCCTTTTTAATAGTCGAAAATGATTGGAGGGCAACTAGCCCCCCCACGCCCACCATTCCCCCAAACACATCCAATCAAAATTTTGAGATAGCCATTTTGTTCAGCATAGTTGATTTCAAGATAGAAAATATATTTTTGAGGAGGACACTCCCCCACAACCCTCAGGGCAAGGGTTTTAAGTTATGCCCTGGGGGCATATAAGGTTTTTATAGAAGGCGTTGTCGTAGAAACTTCAAAACAGGCTCAATCGATTTGAAATTAAAGGGCTAGTGCCCTTTTTAATAATCGAAAGTGATTGGAGTGTAACTAGCCCCCTCCCCTCCCACGCCCATCATTTCCCCAAACACATCCAATCAAAATTTAGTGATAGCCATTTTGTTCAGCGTAGTTGATTTCCAGATAGAAAATATATTTTTGAAGAGGACACTCCCCCACAACCCTCAGGGCAAGGGTTTTAAGTTATACCCTGGGGGCATATAAGGTTATTATAGAAGGCGTTGTCGTAGAAACTTCAAAAAAGGCTCATTCGATTGGAAATTCAAAAAGATAGTGCCCTTTTTAATAGTCGAAAGTGATTGGAGGGCAACTAGCCCCCCCCCACGCCCATTATTCCCCAAAACGCATCCAATCAAAATTTTGAGATAGCCATTTTGTTCAGCGTAGTTGATTTCCAGATAGAAAATTTATTTTTGAGGAGGACACTCCCCCACAACCCTCAGGGCAAGGGTTTTAAGTTATGCCCTGGGGGCATATAAGGTTTTTATAGAGGGCGTTGTCGTAGAAACTTCAAAACAGGCTCATTCGATTGGAAATTGAGAGTTCTAGTGCCCTTTTGAATAGTCGAAAATGATTGGAGGGCAACTAGCCCCCCCCCTACGCCCATCATTCCCCCAAACACATCCAATCAAAATTTTGAGACAGCCATTTTGTTCAGCGTAGTTGATTTCCTGATAGAAAATTATTTTTGAGGATACTCCCCCACAACCCTCAGGGCAAGGGTTTTAAGTTATGCCCTGCGGGCATATAAGGTTTTTTATAGAAGGCGTTGTCGTAGAAACTTCAAAACAGGCTCATTCGATTGGAAATTAAAGAGCTAGTGCCCTTTTTAATAGTCGAAAGTGATTGGAGGGCAACTATCCCCCCCTCCCCCCCCCTCACACGCCCATCATTCCCCCAAACACATCCGACCAAAATTTTGAGATAGCCATTTTGTTCAGCGTAGTTGATTTCCAGATAGAAAATATATTTTTGAGGAGGACACTCCCCCACAACCCTCAGGGCAAGGGTTTTAAGTTATGCCCTGGGGTATATAAGGTTTTTATAGATTGTGTTGTCGTAGAAACTTCAAAACAGGCTCATTCGATTGGAAATTAAAGGGATAGTGCCCTTTTTAATAGTCGAAAATGATTGGAGGGCAACTAGGCCCCCCCCCCCCACGCCCATCATTCCCCCAAAAACATTCCAATCAAAATTTTGAGATAGCCATTTTGTTCAGAGTAGTTGATTTCCAGATAGAAAATATATTTTGAGGAGGACACTCCCCCACAACCCTCAGGGCAAGGGTTTTAAGTTATGCTCTGGGGGCATATAAGGTTTTTATAGAAGGCGTTGTCCTAGAAACTTCAAAACAGGCTCATTCGATTGGAAATTAAAGGGCTAGTGCCCTTTTTGATAGTCGAAAGTGACTGGAGTGTAACTAGCCCCCCTCCCCCCCCCACGCCGATCATTTCCCCAAACGCATCCAATCAAAATTTTGTTCAGCGTAGTTGATTTCCAGATAGAAAATATATTTTTGAGGAGGACACTCCCCCACAACCCTCAGGGCAAGGGTTTTAAGTTATGCCCTGGGGGCATATAAGGTTTTTATAGAAGGCGGTGTCGTAGAAACTTCAAAAAAGGCTCATTAGATTGGAAATTCAAAGGGATAGTGCCCTTTTTAATAGTCGAAAGTGACTGGAGTGTAACTAGCCCCCCTCCCCCCCCCCACGCCGATCATTTCCCCAAACACATCCAATCAAAATTTTGTTCAGCGTAGTTGATTTCCAGATAGAAAATATATTTTTGAGGAGGACACTCCCCCACAACCCTCAGGGCAAGGGTTTTAAGTTATGCCCTGGGGGCATATAAGGTTTTTATAGAAGGCGGTGTCGTAGAAACTTCAAAAAAGGCTCATTAGATTGGAAATTCAAAGGGATAGTGCCCTTTTTAATAGTCGAAAGTGATTGGAGGGTAACTAGCCCCCCCCCACGCCCATCATTCCCCCAAACACATCCAATCAAAATTTTGAGATAACCATTTCGTTCAGCATAGTTGATTTCCAGATAGAAAATATATTTTTGAGGAGGACACTCCCCCACAACCCTCAGGGCAAGGGTTTTAAGTTATGCCCTGGGGGCATATAAGGTTTTTATAGAAGGCGGTGTCGTAGAAACCGTAAAGCGCCAATGGGGCAGTAGGTTTTAGGCTTCTGCAGTGAGGCGATACCCAAACTCTTGTTTGTAGTTATTTTAATTCGATTCAAACTTGATTTGCATATTCAATTTAAGTTTCACTCGTTTTAAGATTTATTTATTCATTTACATTAATATATATTGTATGTTTGTTCACATTGATTGTTTATTTAATTTAAGTAAGAGAATGATGCTTTTACCGTTAGGGGAGCGGGTAGTAGCCATACTCTTGTTTGTAGTGAAGACACTATTCATTATAAGTACATAGCCCCTACTCCCTGAAGACGACCGCGGTCTAACAACCAATCCTTAATACAATTCTCACTTGTTTATGAATTCTTTTCTGCCAATTATTATAATAAAAAAAAAGGTGAACTAATTTTGTAGAAGTTTGTGGCCACTTAAGTAAGAGAATGATAATCTATGAATCTATGAAGCACCCACATCGTTTTGACTTCCAACGATGTACGTGTTACAGCTATGCCATTGTCCCTGAAATGTTTATCAGTAAATGAAGAAATAGTCACTTTCAACCTCAGAGTGGTTGAACCACCTAATGGCCATCATTAATATGTGAAACAGTTTCTATTTTGTACCAAAATTTTGAACATAATTTGGTTAATGTAATCCCAAGATCTGGAGTAATCCATGTTTTGCCTTAAATTTACCTGAATTGCAGCCTCTGGCATATGCATTAATTCTTTCATACCCTTTTTTAGATTTACCTAAATTGCAGCCTCTGGCATATGCATCAATTCTTTCATACCCTTTTTTTTCTTTCATACCCATTTTTCAGAGGCATGTAAATTAAGCTGTGTATAGCAAAGGACATAAGGCTTCAATGTTTTATTATTATTAATTTTAAAAAAACCTTACATAAAAATAAGTTTTCTAAGAAGAGTAAAGAGCCATATTGAACTCAGGACCAGTAGAAATTAATTCCTATTATAGTTAAAACTCAAAAAGACCAGAAATTACTGTTAAAGAATAAACAAAACCCCGAACGAACAGAAATTAAAATTAACTATCTTACAAACGTAAAGATAACCGGTGCAAACATAAATAAATGAATAAATCTTATATAGCTTCAATATTTTTTATTGCTTTTCCCCCAGAGCTGCTTTATATGCAAGGGTTAAAAATATCATTTTGTTAAAAATAGTTGAAAGGATAAGTAACAAAACTCTGGCGTCGACAAAACCCCCCAGGGCCCGGGGGCAGGAAGGGATTCTCGTATAAACTTCAGAGAGGGCTCATTTGATTGGAAATTGGAGGTTCTAGTCCAGCTCTTAAGAGTCAAAATTGATCGAAGGGCAAATAACCCCCCCCCCCACACGCCCTTTTTCCCCACTCCTTTCTTTGAACTAATTCTGTTTCTACCTGAAGGTCGAATGAGAGTTAAATTGTTTTGGTATTAACACACACATATTAGGCATCTGCTCTCCTCCCTAACAAGGAAAGAAACAGAGAGTGTAAGGCAGTGGCGGATCCAGGGGAGGGGACACTCCCCCACAATCCTCAAGGCAAGGGTTTTAAGTTATACCCTGGGGACATATAAGGTTTTTATAGAAGGCGGTGTCGTAGAAACTTCAAAAAAGGCTCATTCGATTGGAAATTCAAAGGGCTAGTGCCCTTTTTAATAGTCGAAAGTGATTTGAGGGCAACTAACCCTCCTCTCACGCCCACCTTTTTCCCAAACACATCCAATCAAAATTTTGAGACAACCATTTAATTAAACATAGCTTTAAGTTCTGGAAATTAGGTCTTTGAGGATGACAACTCCCCCACAGCCCTCAGGGCAAGGGTTGTAATTTAAGGATTCTCCGAATCCTTTCCATTATTTCTTATGGAAGGGATGCTCGTATAAACTTTAGAGAGGGCTCATTTGACTGAAAATTGAAATTTCTTGTTCACTTTTTAAGAGTCAAAAGAGATTGGATAGTAACTAGCCCCCCCCCCCTCCTCCAAGCCATAAATGCATCAGATAAAAATTTTGAGATAGACATTTTGTTAAAATAGTTCAAAGTTCTGATAACAAAAAACTCCGGTGTCGACACAGCCCACCAGGGCCCGGGGGTAGGTGTTTTAAGTTATGCCCTGGGGCATAACTTATTAAGGGGGGTTTATAACTTATGGGAAGGGGTTGTGTATGGTAAGAACACATAGGAAATCTATTATAATTATCCAACTATAAGGTTAAAATACATACTCTGTGATAGATGCAAAATTGCTTTGGCACACAAAATCTTATTAAGGTCAATTCCAAACAGTCGTAATCCCTTTGTGTTAGCAAGTGAAATGGTCTAAACCCCCTTATTGGAGCTATTTTTTCAATCCATTCATTGCTGACAATCGCTGTCCACAAGTTATGCAAGCTGTCTATTGTTCATATATAAGGTTTTTATCAAAGAGGTAATCGTATAGACTTTGAAAAAAGCCTCATTCGATTTAAATTGAAAGTTCTAGATCTGTTTTTTAAAGTCAAGAATGATCGGACAGTAAGTACCCCCCCCCCTCCATGCCATAAAAACTTGAAACTTTTTTCAATCAAAAACGAACAAAAATTAATTTAAAAAAAAAACTTTCCAAAAAATAAGTTTTTCAAAGAAAAGTAAAGGCCATTTTAAACTTAAGCTCGGTTGATACGAATACCTGTTAAAATTCAAACTCAAAACGACCAGAAATTACTATTAAAGAATAAATGAAACCCAAAACGAACAGAAATAAAATAAACAATCATAGCAAAAAACATACAACAAGTAATAATATAAATGAATAAATAGATCTTAAAGCGAGTAATGCTTAGATTGAATATGAAAATCAAGCTTAAAACGAAAACAAATGTTTTGCTATTAAAGTATAAATGAAACTTAAAACGAACAGAAATTAAATAAACAATCAATGCGAACAAACATACAATATATATTAATGTAAATGAATAAATAAATCTTAAAACGAGTGAAACTTAAAAAGAATATGCAAATCAAGTTTGAATCGAATAAAAATAACTACAAACAAGAGTTTGGGTATCGCCTCACTGCAGAAGCCTAAAACCTACTGCGTCATTGGCGCTTTACTGAAAACAATTCTTTGAAATGTTTTCACTTTTGCAACTTTAAGAAATCGAAAATTAATTAAGATTTTAGTTTGGGTTCTCGTTCGTTTTGGGTTTCATTTATTCTTTAATAGTAATTTCTGGTCGTTTTGAGTTTGAATTTTAACAGGTATTCGTATCAACTGAGCTTAAGTTTAAAATGGCCTTTACTTTTCTTTGAAAAACTTATTTTTTGGAAAGTTTTTTTTTAATTAATTAAAAAGAAACGAGAGATATTATTTTTTATTATTGCCATTGTAGTTTGAGTGCTCATCTAAAATAAAGTAAAAGGATAAAGTAGAAACGGGAACAGAATGAAAAAAAGTGGTAACACAAGTAAGTACAATAAAAACCATTTAATCACGAGAACGTTATTATTCTTCTTAGATCAGATTTTCATTTTTTCCATCAAAGCCAGTGGAAAAATATAAGAATCTAAAATAGAACAAAATGGCTATCTCAAAATTTTGATTGGATGTGTTTGAGGAAATGATGGGCGTGGTGGGGCTGGTCACTCCAATCACTTTTGACTATTAAAAACGGCACCAGTTCTCTCAATTTCCAATCGAATGAGCCCTTTTCGGTAGTTCCTACGATTACTCCTTCTACACGAAGTGCCCTGGTCTAAAGAAACCAAAAAAGATAAATAAATAAATAATACATTGCGCCCATTTCGCTCTTTACTTAAGTAGCGCTATTCCACTGCCTATGATAACTCTGAAAATCAGTTTATGACGACATTTGAACAGAATATGATCGAATAGAACTTTATTTTAAAAATTACTACCGCAGCATGATCGCCAAATTTGAATTTTGCGTCCAAAAAAAAAGCACTATATATATCTCAAAAGCACTATACATATATATATAAATATATATATATGTATCATATTCAAGGTATATGACGATGCTTCGGTAAATGAGGTAAGGGGTTACCCAAAAATGACATCATACCCTAGAAAGCAAATCCTCGAAGCAACACAGATGTTAAATTATCTTGTATATAAAGATGTAGTTTTTGTCAAAAAATGTTTTTTATTTTAATATTACTTTTCTTACTTAAGAAAGGTAGCCTACTAGATTTGGTGGTTTTTGAAATTATTAAGAAAGGGTAGGAATTTAGAAAAGAAATTATTATTATTTAGAATTATAATTTAGAAATTAGTGAAAAGAAAAATTATTTGATAAACTTGTAACTTTTAGTTTTTTTTTCTCTTAAAATATGACAAGAAAGTATTTGGAAATCCTCAATTGCATCGTTCCCAAAATCGTAATTGACGCTTTTAATAAAAAATTCTAAAGACTTAAAAAGAGACAAAGAATCTTTGAAAAATAGAATCAAATACGACAATTTGGCAAAGGGATTAACAATTTTCTATCCCTCACTCATTAACAGTATTCTTAGTGCTGTCTTCCAAACTAAACACTTAAAAAAAGATTTTACTTCTTTAATGTAGATTGTTATGTAATTATTTTACTGGTATATGGAAAATAAATCTATCTATCTATCTATCTATCTAAAATACAGAAAACTTGCGTTAATGTTATTATCAGAGTAACTTACAGTCTATCTGTTTTCTAGCCCCCCCCCCTCTTCTGTCTGTATCTAGCCCTAGAATATAGACAACAGTTCAATAATTTAATTTTTTCTCAGTAACAGTTGGTACATATTGCCAAATAATACTAATTTGGCATTAAGATAGAGGTGGGACACAGTCAAGTGGGTAAATTTGTAATTCATTACTACGCTAAGTTAAACATGAACACATCACCTAATATGCGTTTTCACGTCTATTCCAAATATGTAAACCAATATGTTTGCAATGGTTTGCAGAAGAAGCAGCGTATTCTGCACAGTAGCTTTGGGAAAACAACTATGGATATCTTGCTGCATTTTGTATTGGGTTTTTCACGTAAATTTCAAATATTTAAATCAATATGGTTGAAATTCTTTTTGCAGAAGAAGCAGCGTATTCTGCACAATAGCTTTCGGAAAACAACTTTGAATATCTCGCTGTACTTTCTATTGGATTTTTGCTTACATCATCTTTTGGACACGCCCGTAGTAATAAGTAATAGAATAATGGTGTACTAACGTTACTTGAATGTAAAATCAGGACAAAAAAATTTAGAGCTATAAACCTTTTTTTACTTGAAAAAATAATAATAAAGTTAGTAAATATTAAAGAAAGATTAGTTGTCGTTTTTTTAGTCTTTTTCAAGCCACTGAATTCTTGCCGCAGGCTGCACAACTTCTTTTAACTTTGCCAGCCGCTGAACTGTTTTCTTTCTTTCTTTGTTTTTTAAGCTAGGAGATCAATTTGTCTGTTTCCTCAACTTAACACCAGCTTGTTCAAACGATCGTCGAAAAACAGTATAATATTCGTAGAATTATGCTTGCATATTTGAAATCAAAAATGTGATGAGTGTAACAGAATGTACTGATAAACACTAAAGTACTACTCATGCTATAGTTAGCTAACATTGCTACACTGGTAGAATATCCAAGAAGTACTCCATTACAACCACTTCTGATCCGTTGAAAGAAGAATTAAAACGATTTTGAGCTGTTGTAAATAAATACAATCATTCTTAGACTAGTTTGATTTTATAATGCTTTGTAGAAATGCTTTTCATTTATTTATTTTTCTTCTACACTCCTTGTTTTACTTTTTTTCTTCTTTGAGGTTAATAATAATATATGATAATAAGAATAACTAGCGCCACAAGCTTCTATTAAACCACCCTTTTGTCGACTTTTAAAATTTTGTCATCATGGAATTTTCGATTTTTTCTTCTCTGTTGCGGGAACTAAGTTCAATGACATGCCTTTTTGTAGGTTTAATTATATGTCCATCAAGGGAGCTAGCAAAACAGACGCATGAAATTATTGAGTATTTTCTGTCACAACTTAAAGGACACCAATTCCCAGTTATTCGTTGTTGCTTGGCCATTGGAGGAACGTCAATGAGTGAAACGGCCGAATCAATACGACGTGGCGTACATATCCTAGTTGCAACTCCTGGTAGACTAATGGACATGCTCGATAAGAAAATAGTTAAGCTAGATATCTGCAGGTTGGTCATTTTCTTCTGCTTCTTCAAAAATATCAATAATATAAGATAATATATAACGTTTTATGCATATCGGTTATTCGTCCGTTCACTTTGAGCTACATAAGGTCTGTAAGAATGTTAACTCGGTTGTTGCTGCTGAGCTATTTTTTGCTGACCAATCACATACCGTTTTTAAATTTTACGTTGAGTAGATCACGTCACAGAATACTAGTGCGTATCCTACATAACTAGTAGTAGACCCTGTTGAGTGACGGACATGGCAAAGGAGTTAGCGTTGCGTATACTCTTTTTTGAGGATCTTAGAAACGTACTGTATTATGGTTTTAACAACAGCTGCAACCTAGTAAGAACGAACATCAGCTTGTAGGAGCCGAAAATTTTTATATGTGTTTTGAAAAAACTCAATGGAGGAAGAATCGCCATTTGAAGCATATTCAGGAATGGTAACTGTTATTTTGGCTGATACAACAGGGAGTGCAACAGCGTTGCCTAAGTAAGAAGCGAGGTGTGCTCTATGTATTATTTTTGGCATGAAGGTTTCAGTAATAAAATGAAAGAAGTACCATAAAAGGTTCCTTAATCAATAATTTGTCATAATCATTGTCATAATCAATAATCATTGTCATGATAATTGTCATAATCAATAATTGTCATAATTGGCTCCTTAGTCATTAAATTGTCAATCACAGAGATACATGACGTAACCATTCTCGATTTATTTTATTAGCGAGCTTTGAGGCGTAATTTCGTCTTTTCTGGCAATAAAAGATTTGGGCTATTGACAAAACTAATGGCCAATAAAATGAATCAGCAGCAGCCGGCATTTATGTTTGATTTCAGAATTCAGAATTTTGAGTTTGGCATCAGAAAAAATTGGATCAAGCCCCATTAACCCTCACCTAATAATTCAGTTGTTAGTAATTCAACAAGAGCATAAGGTCCACGGGTGCCACCGGAGAAGGCATTAGTCTAGTCTCTGTAGGTAGCAAATGGCTTAGTAATATGATACTTTTTAGACTGAGAGATGCAGTAGACAAAGTTTTAAGAGAAGAACAGTTTGGTTTTAGAAGAGGTAGAGGATGTGTCGACCAAATTTTCACTCTTAGGTTAATAATTGAGAAGTACCTGAGTTGTCAAACACCTTTGGTCCTCAGTTTTATAGATTATGAGCAAGCGAATAATTCTGTTGATAGAAGAGCTTTAGCAAATGTCTTTTCCTTGTATGGTATACAAGACAAAATATATTAAAGTGATTAGTGCTATGTACGAGAATAACACTGCTGTGGTTAAGGTAGGAAATGAGGTTAGCAGCTTGTTTTGCATTAAATCAAGAGTTAAGCAGGGTTGTGTTCTATCCCCCTTAATGTGGATCATTTTTATGGACTTTTTGTTAAAAGGGACAGGAAAGGCAATGGGTGACAACGGAATCCACTCTCCTGGGGAGGAAAAACTCTCCTGGACATAAGTAGTATTTTAATTACTCTGTCAGGTTATTTTGAAATATCTAATGCTTCGTATACCTAAACTAAATTAATAATACAAATTCATTTAAGGGTATATGAAAACGAAATACTGTTTAAGCGTTTTTTGTATAACATTAATAAATCTAAAATTGATGAGACTTTTAGGAATGAATAAAAGCTCTTTTCAGTAATCTTGGTTATAATGGTGATTTCCTTTTTCCAAATGTCATGCCAAATAAAAACACCCAGCGCAAAATAAAAATTGTTTCAAGTAGAGCTTAAGTGACGTTTGGTCTTCAGAAGGTGTGGGGGGCATTAGCCTACTCCTATTTGTGGTGATTACTACTATTACTACTACTACTAGCAACTCACCGTAGCAACAAGCGGCCTGAGGCCAACACAGATACGCGTGTTTTTTCTCCATCCCAATTTATTCAAAGCCTCCCTGTTTAAATCCTCCCACACCAACCGCAGACTACCTGCCTTCCGTTTAGCCCTTGGTGGTTGACCAAAAAGGACAATCTTCGGCAATCTGTCATCCTTCATACGCAGAACGTACTTAAGCTATCTCAATCTTTCTCTCATTATAGCCCTAGAAAACGGGATTGGACCGCATTTTTCGCACAGCCTACTGTTTGAAATATGGTCAGTCAGCCGGGCACCTAGAACAATCTTTAGGCAATTTTTCTGGAAAACGTCAAGTATATATTCATTCGCTTTTCGGAGCGCCCATGCCTCAGAACCATGCTTAGCCACTTTCATCCTTGTAGCTTCTAATATTCTAATCATGGTTCGCAAACTTATCTTCCTGTTCTTCCAAATTTTTTTCAACTGTAAAAAAACAACCTGGGTCTTGGCTATTCATTCTATTTTTAATATCTTCACTGTTAAACATCTTCACTGTTCTTAACATTAATTTTCAAACCTATTCTAGCACCCTGCACTCGCAAAACCTTTAAAAGTTCATTCATTTTGCTCACACTTTCATCTAGGATGCTTAATTATCAGCATAATCTAAGTCCAGGAGTGTTTTTCTGCTCCATTTGATTCCGTGTTCTCCCACTGCCTTTCCTATGCTGCTTAAGAAAGAAAGTCCATCAAAATGATCCATATAAAGGGGGATAGAACACAATTATAGAACCCTCAAAGCTGTAATAAACCAAAAAAGTATCGGAAATTATTACTAAAAAATTTATAACTGAAATGGATTCACTACAAGATTTGATGAGAGATGAAGGCCTTTGGTACCTGGGCCAGTGTACCTGGGGACTTAAAATCGGTGTAGTCTAATTTCGTAACTGAAGTTACGGTGTAGGTATATGAAGCTGAGCTGCCGTAATAATAATTACGGTAGCTATATCGGCATCCTTGGAGAATCAATAAATGTAATAAAGTGCAAGCAGCACCTCTCAGTATGTAAGGTCGAGAAACCAGATATACTTCTTTTACGCAGTAAAAATGTGGTTTTAATACTGATCCCTTAACATTTTGTTTTTAGATGGGGGTTAGGCAGTACATCAAAGAAGATTTGTCCCCAGCTTTCTTCTACTTCTAACTCAAGGGTTTTAGCAAGCATTGATTCCACAGGTACGCCATATACATGGGCATTCTCTCTTGCCATCAATAAATAACTTCTAAGACCACACTGGCTATTCATGACAAAATGAAAAATTGTGAAGAAGAAAAACGACGATATTTCCTGCCAGTGAATAAAAGACAGGATAAAAGGATGAATAGGCAGTTATTTCAGTCGAGTCCTGTGCTCGCTGTCCCCAGCGCACAAAAGTAAATAAACAGGACAAATTCACGAATAAAGTCCTAATCACAAAATAGAAATAGGATAAAATAGAGATACCAGGGAAACTTAGTCCGAGAGGGTGAGGGTTCGAATCCTAGTGCATCCAATTAATTGGTTTTGGGACGGGGGTCAGTGGTATGACTCTGTAAGCTCAGCTAGAGCCCGACCCAGCTCTAAATGGGTACCTGGAGAAATCTGGGGAAGGTGAACAGGAAGGGTTTGCGGAAGCACAGGATGGTTGGCCCCCAACCCCTCATTGCACCTCCTGACTGAAGGGTGAATAAACGGAGATAAGCACCGCCGGTAAGGACTGTAAAGTCCAATGCCGTATTCTTTACCTTTACCTTAGGGAAACTTACCTGAGCCCCATTTATAATGAAATCATAAATCTCGATTACTCATATATTTTATTCACGAACTGCTATTTCACAACAAATTTCTGATAATACCATACCTGCTAAGCAATCAGCCTCCAAAAAAGGTTTGAAAAAATAACTTCCCAGGTTTGAATAGCCATTCAATCTCACCGTTGCTTGGGGAGGGCTTATTTTAATTTTGTACTTTGTTTTGACGTTATTTTTGTTTTTATTTTGTCCTTAGGATGTTTTCCGTATATTTGTTTCTCTTTATTTACTTTGGTGCCCTGAGAACGGTCGAGCGGAGGTCCCAACCGAGATATCTGCATGCTTATACTTCATTTCTTCACTGGCAGGTTCGTTTTTTTTCTTCAGAATTATTTCCATTTTGTCTTGTAATCAATATAATTCTTAATATTTTTTTAGGGCCCCAAAATTAGCAAGTAATAACTCTGGTGACATCCTGTGTTCCTTACCTGTAATATTATGTCAAAAATACTACTTTATTGATTTTTCGGAGTATTGAAGTTGCCTTTTGGCATCTCAGACAATAGATACCCTTGAATTTCTTCGGGTACTAAAATTCTGGATCTACTAATCCGAGTTTAGATCCGAATAGGCTTAAACCTTCTTCCGACGAATTGATTAATGTGTTCCATGTAGTTAACTTCGCTATTAGATTTTAGTATTAGATTTTGAAATATCTCATCATAACTGGTAATCCAGAAATCATGTTTATTTTTGATTAGACAAAAGTGTAAATCGAGCTGACCTTTTTTGTTGGACAAAAATTAGAAAATAATTAAAATCCTAAATATTTTATATAATCTAAACGTTTTCTTTATGGTATTGTGAATAATTCATATATATTTTTAGATATCTCTGCATGGACGAAGCAGATAGGATGATTGACATGGGGTTTGAGGAAGATATTCGAACCATATTCTCATATTTTAAGGTAAAGAATTTAAACATTTTAATATTTTTTTATATTTATATTTTTATAATTTAGATATTTTTAAATATTCTCGAAGAATTTAAATATTTTTCCTGGCAAGGACATAACACTAACATAAAGCTATTAAAACAAAGTTTTGTGTCTATATTATGCGACAAGAGGCATTTAAAAGCCAAAATACGGCCTAGTTTCATCACTACTGTTGAAGGAGGAGGGATCTAAAAATAATATTAATAAATTAAATAATATTAATTTTTAAAATTGAATAATATTAAAAATAATATTAAATGTCTAAAATTAATAACTTTCAATAAATGCCATCCAGTGTTTAGAACAGTAGAGTGAAACGAGAGTTTAAGATGTGTACAGTTGACTGTCTGGGGTGTGAATCTTGCTCAAAAATTAATAATTATTTATCTATGTCAATGTTAGGCAGTGGGAATCAGGGGCAGAAGTACTGCCCCAAGCTACCCCGAATGTGGTTGGGCACAGGAAGTATAAAAAAAAAATCATTCCTAGAATATAAAGCCGCTTTTGTTAGTTGCACAGATTTTGACGGCAATCAAATTGCTAGTACTTAAGATGGTTTCTAATACACTCGAATTAGTTTTTTAATATGCTCAATTTTATTTTTATATTGCTTTTTAATGCTTACCATGAAACGATTCCTTCTTTCGAACTCGGAGGGAATCATTTGATAAAGCATCCTTTTTTAGAACTAGCGTTCTAAATTTAGCATTTAGATTGTTGTCATTGCTATCCCCAATGAAAATCCTCAACTATGGGCTAATTTTTGTTGAAGAAAAACGAATTTTCCTTTCGCGTCATTACCAATAGTCTTGCCGTTAGTCTCACTCATCAGACAAGAGCCACTTTACTTTCTCCGCTATTGCATCGTGTCATCGGTAGTTCCTGTCATGTGATAAACTTACATTACTTTTATCTGTCAGTGAAAGCATAGTATTTTTTTCTCTGAAACACAACCAAAGTTGTGTTTTCAGGCACCGGTTTTGAAGCGTTTTGGTGGGTCTGATAAAAATTGTTCTCAGGTTTTCGGTATTTAACCAAACCAAAAATTAAAATGTTTTCATCTTACGAGATCCAAGTGTGTCGAACTCGGGTTCTTCAAAATTCTAACGCGCCAGAATAGCAGGGTTGAACACGGGTTCTGAAAAGACTCAAAACCGCGTTGAACACGACACTCAAGCAATCTGCACAACCCATCTCCAGCTTCGTTTTGGATGTAGATGGTCTGAAAACAGAGCTCAAGTGTCAGGATTTCTCGTTTACGTATCTTATCATATTATCCTTTGACGTCAGTTTTCTGAATGTGTAATCATTCATCAGTTGAACACGACCTCAATCTTCCAAGTATTTAATTGTTTCTGGTGCCATTTCCCTGGAACTATAAAAATGTTGTCTTTGGTGACACGAAACCTTTTTTGTAGATGGAGGCCTGGGGAGAAGCTTGGGGGCTGTAATTTTGACTCAACAGCAAGAAGGATTACTCATAAAAATGATGGCAATTTTTGCAAGGAAACATCAGAACAATGAACTTTTGTCTGAGAAAAAGAAATTTCATCGGTACTTCCGGTAATGATAGACAAAACAATACAACTTTATGTTGTCTAATGTCGACAAAAGAAAAGCGATGACACAGTTTAATCAAAGGAGAAAACAATAACACTTTGGCCGATCACAGAGAAAAATTGAAGGGGTGGGGGTGGGGGGGGTCAAGATGCTTAATAATGCTGAGGGTCCTATTGTAAGCTATAATATGCCCCCCTCCCCTACTACTACGCACTCAGCAAGCATGACTGAGTCAGGCGTATGTAATTTTGGTTAAAAAGAAGCCAGTTTTTTCGACTCTTCTGGGGGATTTTCTCTCTCTACTTACTCACTCACTACAGTCTGTAGCTCATACCCTCGCCCCTCTAGTGACATCATTTTCTGTGAAAATATTTCTTATTTTACCAAGTCTAAGATTATTTCGCAAAATTTCATATTTATATTTTGAATCATTCAGGTGTTTATTCACTTTACCCACTTTGCTCTTACTCACTTAAGCTTGCCTTCTATTTGTCTAGCAAAAAGCACGATTTGCAGGCTTTCTGTTGCATCCTTTCGCTTGGCGGGGCCGGAAGTTTGGCTTAACAGAAGTTTTTCTCAGCCGGAATTTTTCACTTGGCTTTACGGAAGGCCGGGCCTTCCATTGTCTTATAACGCTGTTTTTTTTCTACCAGTGGTTGTTTTGTACCGGTTTTTTTTTTTTTTTTTTTTTTGTAAAGACACCTCAACCTAGAAAAATTGCCTTTGTGGAGAAAAATAATTTAGGGAAAAATATTATTTAAAGAAATTTTTGTCATTCATTTGGTAAAAACTAAAAGGGCCCATTTTATTTTGTAGGGACAGCGACAAACGCTTTTATTCTCTGCTACCATGCCGAAGAAAATTCAAAATTTTGCACGTTCAGCTCTTGTCAAACCAATAACAATTAACGTTGGTCGAGCCGGTGCTGCTTCAATGAACGTTGTGCAGCATGTTGAATACGTGAAATCGGAAGCAAAAATTATTCATTTACTTGATGTGCTCCAAAAAACAGCACCCCCTGTCTTGATTTTTGCAGAAAAGAAAGCAGATGTCGACACCATCCATGAGTATTTGCTCCTTAAAGGAATAGAAGCTGTAGCAATACATGGTGGTAAAGGTATGTTTGGGGACAATTGGATGTTCTTAGGTTTTCAACCCTTTTTTTTACCTAGGTCTTAAAAACGGCGAATACTATCTATGAGTATTCGCTCTCTAAAGGAATAGAACCTGTGGTAATACATGGTGGAAAGGGTATGTTTGGGGCCAATAGGATGTTTTGGGTGTTTTCCTCTTTCTCGCTCAGGTCTAAATGTTACACCAGCGAGGGGTTTAAACCAAAATAACATCATTTAAGGCTTTTTTTTTAACCATAACATACCGAAAGAATTGATATTTGAAAGATTCTTTCCCATTCCAGGAGGGAGGTTGAAATCCTGGCACCCCCCACCAAGTCTAGGATTATTAGCACCGCTGATAATAACTTTTCGATTACTATTGTCAAGGTCTTATCCAGGGAGGAGGGTATTGGGTATGACATCCTCCTCGAGATTGTTGTGCGACCAGTAAAAAATTAACAAAAACGTATATAAACAAATTTTGATGCGTTTTTGAGTGTTTTTGCAACTCCAAAAAGATTTCTTTGATTTTATTTTAGATGAACTATCAGAAGGCCAGATGGTTCGAATCAAATAAGAAAGCAAAATAGATCAATAACATCAAAATATAATTGTTTTAAAAAAAATTCTTAAATATAAAAATTTCCTTATATAAAATTCTTAAAATTCTTTAAAAATTCTTATAGAAATGTTTAATAATAAAAATTCCCTCAAGACTAGCTAGAGGATACATTAAACAGACAGAATGAATAATTGATCCACTAACTATTGATTAAAACTGGCATTTGATCAGATGGGTCAAAAAAAAATATTTACCTGCATTTTTACAATTTCATAAGATTGTTTTCAAATTAGGGATTGGCTGGAAATTACGACTTTGAAAAAGGAGAAGCGCCATCCAATTTTTTAAAAACTTCAATTAAATCTCTTTATAAGAAAGGTGATAAGCGTTAGCGTGAGTGTGGTAAATATAGGTAGAGGCATTAGATTTATTTTTTAGGAAGCAAATTACTTAGCACGATGATACTTGTTAGACAGAGATGCCGTAGATGAAGTTCTAAGAAAAGAAGAGAGTGACTCTACGAGGGGGGAGGGTTTTTTGACCAAATTTTTACCCTTAGAAAAACAATTGAGAAGTGTTTGAATTACCAGATCGCTTTGGTTCTCAGTTTTATAGATTACGAACAGGCATAGAGAAAGGCTTTTGTGGAAGTCCTTTTCATGTAATGTATACCAAATCGGTTCTTATTCGTCTTGTTCTTCCAGCTGTACTAGACGTTTTTTCGCCTCACTTGGCATTTGAAAGTCAGATATTACTTCGGAATTTGTTTAACCTTAATCTCCCCAGACACACCAAAAAGGGATTAGTGCTACTTGCCAGAACTTTATTACTGCGGTTAAGGTAGGGCGTGAGGTTAGTAGCTGGCTTGGTGTGGAATCAGGAGGTAAGAAGGGTTGTGTCCTATCCTTGTTTGTATTGATTATTTAGATGGTCTCTCTCCTAAGAGCCAAAAGTTAAAACTCGCCTAGACTTTGATTATGAAGATAGGTTTCAAAATAAAAGAGTTTTTGGAGGTTTTGATAGTCAGGACACGCAAATAGGCTTGAAAGCTAATGTCTTGAACACTAACCCGGTTTGACTAGGAACAAATGAAAGTGAAAAGGTGATATTGTGTAACGAGAAGATAGCTTCAGAAGATAGCTATCAAAAGGATAGCTTCACTTAACTATGCAGTAATAATAGTAAGGATGGTAGAGGCAGTGAAGATGTAAGCAATAGAGTAACCAAGGTCCAGGGTGTTCTTTACTATTCAAAAAAGCATGGAAGGAAAGGAACACAAGTCTGTAAACCAAGATTACAATATTTGGACCTACAATAATGACAGAAGTTATACTAATCAAGTACGATTCTGAAACGTTTAAATGTAGAGGATGATTCATTGAATGTGTTCCAGAGGAAATGTTTACCGATAGTTTTAAGTTACCCGTTTGACTGAGCGCTTGCCAAACTACAAACTGTGCGAAAAATATGGTTCAATCCCAGTTTCTAGGAATATAATGAAAAAAGGTTGAGATGGCTAGGACGTGTATTATGGAATGCCAAAGATTGTGCTGCTTGGCCAAACGAAAAGTCGTTCGTCTTCGAATGGAGTTTGAAGAGATCACAAGGAAGGATCTAAAGGAAAATAAAACTTGAATAGAGAAGGTAAAGAGTGAAGCCTTGAATAGGTTGGGAAGGAGGACCGTGCTTAGCTGTGTTGGCCTCAGGCACCTTGTTACTGCAGTGAGTTGTTAGTAGTAGTGGTAGTAGTAGTAGCAGCGTTGACACTTGCGAATTATTTAAAGTTAGATTTCCAGATGCTAAGCACTTGAAGAACACAAATGATTCTGTAATCTTAATTAATGAGTTTTGTCTGGCAACGACGGGAGTCGTTTTATTTGAGTTAATGACTTGTTATATCTGTGAAATATTGGTTCTTTCTATTTTTCTATAAGAAATCTATAAATTATGTCTGTCCTTCCACTGAGCGAGAAAAAATCTTTAGATTTCAGTGATTATTTTCGTTCATTTAGTGATTTTCTTCAATAATCTAGTGATTTATGTGCTGATTTTAGTGATTTCTTTTGTCTAGACATTATAAAAAATTACTAGAAATAGTGATAGCTCACTAGGGGTGGCAACCCTGCTTCCATCTCTCTGGCACATTGTTAGTTTTGTGCATCTATAAAACCCTTTATCGTCTTAAAGGTTATTATGTTTTGATTCCATATTTGTAAATAATCCATGGCACTGTATTTCATATTTTGTACTATATGTCTATAGAAGAATTAAGTTATGCTAATTTAATGCTAATTTAATAATTTCATTTAATTAAAATGCTAAATAATTAAACTATGCTAATTGAATGAAACCAAGTTGTTATATAAAGAGCAAGAGCAAAATGGAATGAATAAGGTTTTTAGTATATACACTTAGCCGCTAGGAGAATTTAGCCCCACGTAGCGTTAGCTTTGTTAATTTAAAAACGAAAAATACCAACGTGTCTAGGACCACAAGCGTACCAGATTAACTCGAAAAAATTTGAAGTTATAAAGTTGATTGGAACATCCCTTTGCTATTAGGGCACGTTCTGCGGGTGAGAGATTGCCAAAGATCGTCTTTTTCAGCACCCATCTAGGGCCAAACGGAAAGTAAGTACTGATCAGTACTGAATACCGATTCAGATTCAATCTGAATCTTTATTTTATTTTTATTTTTTTATTTTTTTTTGTCTTTGCTTTTGTCTTTTGACAATGCTCTGTCTTTCTTTTTTTGTTATGACAGACTTTCAATAAGTAAACAAATATAGCTATATATTTAGCCCCTAATTCTCTCCTTGGTTGGATCCAGAATTTGAGGAGAGTGGGCACAGCTTGTTTGAATGTCGATAACCCTTTTTTTTTTTGCCGGTAGTGTAACTATTCTTCTTCTCCTTCTTCGGTAGTGTAACTATGAAAAGTCGGATGGTGTTTTTCTTCTTCTTCTTTTTTCTTAGACGCCAACTTGAGGTTTTAAGTTTTATCACTTTTCCATAGTCTGCAGTTCATATACTGCATTCAAACACATTACACTTTTTATACTTTCTTATTTACTTATTTATTATTATTTTACTTATTTCTTACTTAGAAAGTTCCTATACTTTCTTATTTACTTTGTAGATCAAGAAGAGCGCTCAAGAGCAATTGAGCTGTTCCGCAAAAAATCCAAGGACGTTCTTGTTGCTACCGATGTTGCCTCTAAAGGTCTAGACTTTCCTGATATACAGCATGTAATTAATTACGATATGCCGGACGATATTGAAAACTATGGTAAGATACTGTTCCTACTTCTTCTTTGAGGAGGATGGAGATTAACAAACAGGCGGGAGAGTATCAAGGACGACATAGATGACACAAGGGGGCAAGGGGGAATAGTGACCTTCCTCTTAGAAAACTCACTGTCTCCTAGAAAAAAACCTCATAGTTGGCTGTAAAGCCAATATCTGACAGAAGAAGCCCCCCCCCCTTTGCTGATCTGTTTCCCCTCCTCCTGTTTATTTTTTATTTGATCATATTACCAGGTTTGCTTCTTTTCTTCTTGTTTTGAAACGTTTTCTTCTCGTAGTGTCTAATTTTATGCAGTGGTAGAGAAATAAGAAGGATAGAGAATAGAAACAGAAACTAGAAATAGAAATAGTGGTAGAGAATAGAAACAGAAACTAGAAATAGAAATAGTGGTAGAGAATAGAAACAGAAACTAGAAATAGAAATAGTGGTAGAGAATAGAAACAGAAACTAGAAATAGAAATAGTGGTAGAGAATAGAAACAGAAACTAGAAATAGAAATAGTGGTAGAGAATAGAAACAGAAACTAGAAATAGAAATAGTGGTAGAGAATAGAAACAGAAACTAGAAATAGAAATAGTGGTAGAGAATAGAAACAGATACTAGAAATAGAAATAGTGGTAGAGAACAGAAACAGAATTGATGTTGAAGAGGAAGAAATGTAGACTGTAATAGCAATATCTAACCGTTGATACTTAAAAAAAACCGTTGAATAATTTTGTCAAAATCAAGGGGGTGTTATTTTTTCAATTTTTCAATGAAAATACCAGAAAATTTATTTTTCGAAATATAGAAGGAGAAAAGCGTATTTTCAAAACCAAGGGCAGCCACAGAAAATTTTCCAGGGGGGTGGGCAGATACCAGAATAGAGGAGATTGAAGGAGAAATAAATTTTCTCAAATTTGGAAAGCCTTTTTTCCATGAGGGGGGGTTATTTTCCGTGGGGATATTTTCCGCGCGGGGGGGGGCATTTTCCAAGGGGGTAATCGCCGAGGGGGGGGGGGTAAATTCCGGCCACCAGACTGATCATATTTCAAACAGTGAGAGGTACAAAAATATGAGTCTATACCGGTTTAGAAAAAACAAAAGTTTTACTACGAAAAAAAAGAATGGTTAATATTATACTAATATTTTTGCTAATTACTATTAATTTTACTATTCAATTTAAGCAATTTCTTTGTAATTTATTTAGAATTATATGTTGATTAATTATTTGTTGATTTATTAAAAGAATCAATATTATTAATTTACAAATTCTGGTATTTTGACTAAATTCCCGTTCAGGTTTAAGCTAAAAGTAAAGTTAGAAAAAAAAGCAAGCAAAATTTCTAATAGGATAAGGCCTTATAGGATACAACCAATGGAATAGACACAGGATGCTCATTATAGACTTAAGCAAAATTAGAATCTTACCCCTTAACTAGGATTATATTTTAAAATTAAGGAAAAGAATAAAAAAAAATTAGACTTGCGTTTTTAGCTTGACAAAATATGAGCAAAAACCAAGACCCAACTGACTCCTGGTAGGGCACGACGCTCTATATATATATATATATATATATATATATATATATATATATATATATATATATATATATATATATATATATATATATATATATATATATATATATATATATATATATATATATATATATATATAATATATATATATATATATATATATATATATATATATATATATATATATATATATATATATATATATATATAAACTTTCTTTGTTTATTAATTCCAAAATGCGGTAAGCTTTACCAAGCTTGTCGCACTATTGCTAGGGTATAAGAATGTCCTTGAGAGTATTTACTATACACCCTAAATCGGGTTCCGGTTTCGGTCTTATTTAGATAGATAAATAATGACCTATATTGAGTTAATCTAAGAATTGAATTAAATTCTGAGTTGATTCTAAACAAGTTTCATAGCAGTTCTTAAAGACAAAACAAAAATAAGAAATTCTTTTTCTTTGATTAGTTGTTACACTTATATTTTCTTCCTACTCTGGTCTAAATTCCAGGGGGGGCTAGGGCCCCCCCTGCCCCCCCCCCCCTGCGGGTGCCCATGGTCAAAACTCAAAAAATCGTTGAATTATATGATAAATATAAAATTATCTGAGCACCTGGACATTTTATTTAGGGCCCAGCCACAAAGACACCATTGAGTCCATAACTGTGTACTAAATGTTATTAATGACGACTGGTACTCAAAATTTTGCCGCCTGTCCTGCATAAACGCCTTGTATAGGTACACGTTTCTTTTGCATTTGAAGTATTGTATAGAAGATTTAAGAAATTATAAACAAAAAAAAATTAAATACAGTAGTAAGAATTTTTTTCCTGTGCATCCATTGCTTCTTTGGACCTGATTTTTCTCTGTAGTATTTGCGTGCATGCATGGACATCCATATAGTTAAAGAGTACATGATACCCTGGATAGCCATGGATGACAGACTATTGCTCAACACTTTTATTGACTTTCACTAAGTTGATAATTTAGTTCCAGAATCAATGGACTCGGGTCGTTTAATTCAAAAAATTCGGGCTGAAAATTTTGTCGCCTACCGTAAATACACGCCTTGTCTGGGTACACGTTTTAGAGCTATATTATAAAAACAGTTTTATATCACATGCTTAATGTTGTATATGGAGAAAAACAAAAGTCGTCTGTATTTCACAAAAGAGAAACAAGAGATCTAACTTATGAAATTGTTTCGGCTCCAAAACTTTTCGTTCTCTTTACTGGCTAACTAATCAAGTTTTAAAAATTCAGAGTTATTTTCCTCTTCAGAAATTATATTTCCTTGTCTGTCTTTCAAAAGCTCTTTTAGAGAAAACATACATCTTTCATCATGGCTCTTAAATTTCCCCCTGATAGTTCTCCTTATCTAAACTTTATAATTTAAAAAAAATATGCATCAACTATAAGAATTAAACTTAAAAGAATGGGAAATTGTCTACCAAGCCATTAAAAAAAAAAAAAACCTTTATTACGCCTTCACATAAGAGATCTCTTTCCTTTGATCAATTTGGTCAAATATCTTTAAAATTAGGAATAGTAAAACAATTATCTAAAGTGAGAATTCCCTCGATACCAAACACTAAAAATTATACCAAACACTAAAACACAAAACAAACACCAAACACACAAAAAAGTACCAATCACTACCAAACACAAACACTAAAAAAACCCAAAATTACTTCAGTGGTACTTATTATGGGTAGGTGGTTCTCATTGTTTGTATAAGCAGTGGTTTTTCAAGGTCAAGGCCATGGTTTTGAACCATGGGCTTTGAGCACTGTGGCATAACGATTCTTTCCCCACCGTGGCTGCGGGATTTCAAGAAGTGTGTGTCACTTTTTGTTTTGTCCAATTGGGATTCCTAACCACTTTTTGAAACTTATGCTCCTATTGATCTGTTTTCCTGTATCTTTTCCTGTATCTATTCAATCTGTTTTCCTGTATCTTTTATTATTCTAAATATTGCTGGAAGTTCCTATCTTTCATTTTTGCCTTCTTTTTTCACTTATGGAAACAATTAGAGACAAAAAAGTTGCTATTGAACCCTTTTTAAAAAGACGAGGCTATCTTTCTCTCTAGAAATAATTATCATGTCCGCAACTACTTGATTTTAATTTAAAATCAACGGACTCGTCAAGTGGTGTACCACCACGTGCCGCCACGGGCGTGGTGCGAGATAGGTACTTTTTGTCTCATTTTTTCGTTTGTAAAAGAGCTTTTTTTATCCATCCCTTTAATTTGGAGCCATGCTCCAAATTAATAAATATCTGAGAAATAAAAAGAAATTACATGTTCGAAAGCACGCACTTTTTCTTATAAGTTTTATGCTCGCACTTTTATACACGCACTCACGCACTTTTACGCACTTTTTTTTTATAAGTGTGTGTTTATTCCATTCTATTATTTACAAAGTAATTATATTCTAAAATTTAGCCCGACTCTGAGTTAGCTGTGAAATTTTGCCAAATCTGTTCTCTATAACTTTTTTTGCCTTTGGAGTTTACACTTCCTCGGAGTGTAAACTCCGAGTTTTTTTCTTCCTCGGACATAGAATTATTTACAGTTCTACAGCATCTCTAGCAGTGATCATATAATACGTCAAAAAAGTAAACCGATCGAATGCTAGCACAATTTTGTATTCGAAAATATACGGCAGAAATTTCTTTTTTCTTTTTGGGGGTAGTTACAAGCTGTGCAAAACGTAGCACCTTTGACGTACGAAACGTACTTTTTGGGTCAACTGAAAAAGGCGTACAAAAATGGTTTTTTTTGTGCCATTCTCAAATACGACTAAAAATTAGGAGCAGTTCTGAAAAGATTCGAGTGAAGGAGGAGTGTTTGAAGCTATATTGGCCAGAGGTAATTTGGTCTGGCGGTGAATTGCTAGTAACAGTAGTAGTTGTAGAAATGGGCTTATAATTTTACTTTGTTTTTTTTTCAGCATAAGATACTTAATCTGAGAGGCCCCAAAAGGTCTTAACCTGGCCCTGCCTGTGAAATATTTCAGAGTCCTGTACGTGTGTTTCTAGTTTAATATATTGTTCTTTTGTAATCAATAAAACTCCTGTCTTTCAGTCCATCGTATTGGCAGAACAGGAAGATCTACAAAAACTGGACTTGCAACTACATTTGTTAATAAATCAACTGAACAGTCTGTACTCTTAGATTTGAAGCATTTGTTAATAGAATCTAAGCAGGAAATACCTCCATTCTTGGCCACATTGCAGGCTGAAACTGAGGCTTACGTTCTTGCTGAGGGTAATATTATAGAATATTTCTGCTATTTGTATCCCTTTGATAGCTATTTGTATCCCTTTGCTATCCCTTTGATCGTTTTTACCGAATAATTACTTAATAGTTACTGTGTCTCTATGCTTGGCGATTACTAGCTTTATCTAACCAATAAAAGAAATAAAAAATCTCCAAAGATGACATGGTTGCATAACACAAGAAACTGCCAATCACCTCATATTTATCCTCAGCATTGGTGTGGGTGGCCCTTCCTAGGATTATCTTAAATATTGTGTTTTGTTGCTTAAAAAAATGAGTATATATGGTAATTTTCTTTCAAGTGATCTTTTACATAGCCTGTCACGTTGTTTCAGTGCCCTGCTAGAAAAAAGAAAACAAAGGGGGACACATCAGTGCTGCCCTTAATGATTCAGTGATTTTTTTTTTTTTTTTTTTTCTTTTTTTTTTTTTTTTTCATTAGCAGATTCAGTGTACTGTTTTTCATTTTTTTTTTTTTTCTAGAGGTGATTTTTAAATGAAATGTCCTTGAACATCGAGGAAAGGCCGATCGGGAGTCAGGAGAAGTTCTAGTGCCCTTTTTCCAGTAGCAAAAGGGATTTTGTCACAGGAACGTTGCGTTGTGTTCCATTTTGTGGCACGAAATATTTAACTACGTTAACTCATTTGACGCTGTATAAAATTATGTCAAATAATCTACAATTGCGCAACAGCTATTGTGGTTGGTGGATATTTGTGTATCTTGGCCTGTGGCCGGTGTGGCCTCGGCCCGTGGCCAGTTTTGCCTCGGTCCATGGCCTGTGGCCAGTGTGATGGGGAGAGTGTGGCTAAAGCGTTAATAAACTGTATCTTTATGCTCTAATTTCTAACTTTCTAATAACCATCAGATAAATATAAACGGAGGTTGGGGAGGTGTAAGAATTAATCTCAATTTTCTTTTTATTTCCAGGAACTTTTGGGAACTAAGTATGTAATTGAACTAAGTATTGCAGGGTGATAGCTCCCCTCTTAAGGATTGTTCTGGGTACCCGGCTGACTGACCGTATTTCAAACAATAGGCTACACGAAAAATGTGGTTCAATACCGCTCTCTAGTGCTATAATGAAAGAAAGGTTGAGGTGGCTAGGGCACGTTGTGCGGATGAAGGATGACAGATTGCCGAAGATTGTCCTTTTCGGCCAACCATCTAGGGCTAAACGGAAAGCAGGTCGTCCCCGTCTGGGGTGGGAGGACGTCATAAAGAAAGATTTAAAGGAAATGGGAACTTTGTGGGCGGGTGTAAAAAGGGAGGCTTTGAATAGATTGGGGTGGAGGAGGAGCGTGCGTAGCTGTGTTGGCCTCAGGCGGCTTGGTGCTGCGGTGAGTTGTTAGTAGTAGTAGTAGTAGTAACATTAAAGATTACATAAATCCTAATGTTTGGGGATAGGAAAATACAGACTCTATGTTTTCAATTATAAGGGTTTTGGCCCTAAATGAAAAAAATACCTTTGGATAAATGACGCTTGCAGGCCCGTAAGTATGAATTGATTTTGGGGTAGGCCTGCGTTCATAAGTTAGACGAATCATATGGAAACCGTAGAAAATCAAAGTACTAACCATAAAAATCTTTGATAATTTGTTGTTTTGTTTTTAGAGGAGGGGTCCATTCTTCCACACACAAGTTCGGACACGTATTTAGTTATATTTTTCGTTCATTAAAGAAAGCTAACCATTTATTCCGAGAGCACATAGTTTTTTTTTTTTTAGTTTCAAAAATGTTTCAGCAAAATGGCCATCTTCAAGATTTCAACCTGATGGCATTAAATGGTGTTTATTTGTGTTTTTGACTCCAGTGGGACAATTCCCTTATGCTGCCCCCCCCCCCCCCTTCCAAGCGCTTATACCACGTGAATAGTAAAATATAGCCCGTTTTTTATAATGATTCAAATTACGATGGATATATTAGGGATTTTTGAGATTTTCTTTTAATTGCAATTTTTATTTAATTGAATAATTTGGTTTCAATGGCTCAGATATGTTGCAAGAAGTAGTTGGGTTGGGTTTGGGTTGTCTCTATAACCTTATTGTATCTGACTTCGCAGATACAACAAGTTTAAAATAATACAATTATATTTTTAATGATTGAACAATCGTATTCGAATGTTGAACAATAATGAAATCGGTTCAAGTATTAGAAACAAAAATTCTATCATCTCATTCTTTCATAACACCGATTATCAGTGATTATGGTGATTTGAAACACAGTCTTATAAAATTCTGGACTAGTGTATAATTTAAAAGTCTTGGAACCTAGAGAATTTTGAATCATAATAATCATATCCTAACTGATGTCGGATTTACCAACATCTTTTAAACGCAATTTCACAAAATGGGTTTCGGGGTTCTAAGAGAAATGACTGCGCTGACTAAGAAAAATTTGGCAAATTTTTTGGCTTATGTGATAAAAATAATTTAGTTTGTTTTAGATTTCCTTTTTTTATATAGCTATATTTTGGATACTTTGTTTCTCCACTCTAAAGACGTCTTGCTGGATACAGGCCAAATTCTCATGTAACTATTCTTCTTTTTCCTTCTATCCTTCTTTTCATCTTCTTTCTATTCTTTTCTCTCTATTAACAATTAACTTCCCTCTATTGATTATTCTTAAATTCTGTATTTTTCCTTTCTTACTATTCTTCTTTTTATTCCTCCTGGCCATAGACCCATTGTAGTTTTTAAACATTTTTTCATGTTTTATGTTAATTTTGTGCTTATTTTAGCTGCTCTTTTTAGCTCGTTTTGTCTCTGGATGTAAGGTCGAAATTTTCGGGTATTTATCAATTTTTCACTGTCTTAAAAACTGTACCCGTTATTTGTATATTCACATCGTTATATCCGTATATATTTATATTAATTTCATTTCAAGTTATGTATGTACCTTTGAGTCTGAACAGGGTATTTTACCACTGGGGATTTGCAACCTGACCCTAATATGACTTATACCACAGAGAAACAGAGTTGAATTATTAATATGTCTCGGTTTCATTTTTTTACTGGCTTAATGTTTCTCACTCAAGAACCAATCAAATCTTAAAAAGGCGGGCTTGTTTGCTTCTCCTGGTTACATTGCCTTGTCTGTTTAGCTTTGTTGCTCAGCATCAGTTAGCTCAGTTAAAAAAAAAAATTGTCTCTCCAGAAATAACGAATAATTTAATACGCCACGAAAAAATACGTCAAGAGAATAAAACAATAAACAGAATAAATAAACAGAAACAAAAGCAACAAACAAGAGAATAAACTTGACTGTAATATGACTTAAACCACTGAGAAATATAGTTGAATTATTAATATGTCTTGGTTTAATTTTTTTACTGTTTCTCACTCAAGAACCAATCAAATTTTAAAAAGGCTGGTTTTTTGCTCCTCCTGGTTACATTGCCTTGTCTGTTTAGCTTTGTTGCTCAGCATCAGTTAGCTCAGTTAAAAAAAAAAATTGTCTCTCCAGAAATAACGAATGATGTTGAAGTATACCTTTTAATATAGATTTCTAGGATATTAGTCACTCTTTCTTTTAGTCACTCTATGAGTCACTCTTTCCCTTTTTTAGGTGAACGGGGATGTAGTTACTGTGGTGGTCTCGGTCATCGAATTACTGATTGTCCTAAATTAGAAAACGTTACAACAAAACAAGCAGCGGCGGTTGGTCGACGTGACTTCATAAGTGATGTTGGAGCAGATTATTAATTTTTGCAGAGTGTGATTCTTTTAAGTAGTTTCTTGTTTTTAATTAAATTTTTATGAATTTTGGAAATTAGGATTTTTGAAAAAGGAAAAGTACCTAGTGAATTTAGGAAAGTTTTTAATTAAACTTCTCTATAAAAAAGAAGAAGAGTGAATGGGGTAATTAAAAAGGCATAAGCTTGGTTTTTGTTGGAAATTTTGGTATAGTTGCTTAGTATAAAAAGTGTGGTTTTGGGAAGGGGGAGGGGAGGACGCATCGACCAAACTTTCACTTTTATAATGATAATTGAGAAGTGCCATAGTCATCATACCCCTTTAGCCCTTAAATTTATAGATTATGAGCAAGCGTTTGATTGAGCCGATAGAAGAGCTATAGCGAAAGTGCTATCTTTGCATGGTATAGCATATAAAAACTTTAAAGTGAGTAGTGCTATGTACGAAAAAAATGTTGCTGCGGTTAAGGTAGGAAATTAGGCTAGTAACCTAGCTTGGACGGATCTGTTTACCATCTAATTTACCGTAAGGTGTACTAAAAATATGGTTCTTTTCGATTTTGAGGGCTATAATGATAGAAAAGTTTATATGGCTAGGACACGTTCTGCGGATGAAGGATGACAGATTGCCAGAGATCGTCCTTGTCAGCCAACCATCTAGGGGCAAAAGAAAAGCAGATTGTCCCAGAACGGAGCGATAGGAGGTCGTAAGGAAAGAATTAAGGGAAATTGGAACTTCCTGGGAGGGTTTAAAGAGGGAGGCTTTGAATAGACTGGACGGAGGGGGAGCGTGCGTAACTGTGTTGGCTTCAGGCACCTTGGGGATGCAGTGATTTGTTAGTAGTAGTAGTATATTTTTATGATGCTTGAAACGCAAGCACGAGTGCGCGTTTATTCATGGGCGTAGGCAGCATATTGTCTAGGAGGGGGGCAGTCGATAGTGTGACGGAGGGGGAGATGAAGTTATGTCGGCAAGGGCGTATGTAGCTTCTTGCCTAGGGGAGGGGGCAGCTGCACCCTACCCATTATTTATGTATTTCTATAATCGCCTTTATATATAAATGTAAAGGCAATGTGGCCTATGGAGTTATTAGCCTGAATGAAGGCATTTGTGAGGTCAAAAGTATCACGTGGATCGAAATATTGATTCTGCTTCTGCAAGTAAAGTGAAGGTCTAGGGGGGGGGAGCTGCCCCCCCCCTTTCCCCCCCCCCCCCTCCCTACGCCCATGCGTGTATTGTTTCCTTGGTATGATCACTACAAAATTTATAAAGTGAAAATTACCACTTGGAACAATCCGTTCCTAGTGGGAGCTCGGAGATTTTTTAAAACAATTTTCTGTAATTCCCCTACCCTGTGAGCAAGTACGTAAAGAGAGATAGTATTTTTTAATCTGATCCTGATTTTTTTTTTGTTTTTTTTTTCAGGTTCTTTCCTGAGTGACATTGGGTATTTGGCTTGTAGCTTAATAAACATGGGAAATCGGGTTTAATGTTTCCTGGTTGATCTTCAATGAATAATGTTTCTAGAAAAAAATACGATGTTTTTTAATCAGTTTTTCTATATAGAGCTTCAGTATGCTTCATCATGTCGAAAACGAAAGGACGTATCACATAATTCTAAAGAAAAGCAAAAGTACGTCTCTGGCTTCTAACTTTTTTTCGATGTCTTCTTACACAAGGGATGTCAATCCTGAAGTCTTATTACACCCCTGTGCCCCATAAATGGTTACGACTGTAAAAGACTGTAAGTAACGTTTAACTTTTTTCTAACCTTTTCTAATCGCTTTAGATTATAGAGGCAAAGTTCTGTAAACCGGAATAAATTAGTATTAAGTTTAATTTCATTTCATGACTACGAAGGCGTTCAATTGGAATTTAAACTTCTTTTTTAAAACTGAAAACAAATTATGTAATTTTTCTGAAATGAGACGAAAAGAATTATTGTCTCATCCAGAATGTACATAATATTTTTTTCAAAATAAGTTTTAGGGACAAATTCCATCCGTTCGGCATTGGTACTAAGATAGGGTAGAAAAAAGGGGAAGTTCAATACGCAGAATGCGAAAAAAAATTGTGACTAAGAAATTTAATTGGTTTAGCGTTGAAACCTTTTTAGTTTTAAGTGAAAAACTTCACGAAACAATAAAACTACTGAGGACCGTTAAATGAAATCCAATTGTATTAATTGCACCACCAAATATATCTAAAATAAGATAAATTGGGAATTCAACTTTTCATAAAAAAAAGGCCCCCATATGCAGTTTTGGTAGTGTAGTTGAAAGTTCAGGAAATTATGTCTTTGAGGATGACACCCCTCAGGGCAAAGGTTGTAAGTTATGCCCTGGGGCCATATAAGGTTTTTATAGATAGTATTGTCGTAAAAACTTCAAAAAGGGGTCATTCAATTGGAAATTGAAAGGGCTAGTGCCCTCTTTAATAGTCGAAAGTGATTGGAGGACAACTAACCCCCCTCACGCCCACCATTTCCCCAACCACATCCAATCAAAATTTTAGGATAGCCATTTTGCTCAACGTAGTTGAAAGTTCTGTAAATCATGTCTTTGAAGATGACAAGCCCCCCACACCCTTCAGGGCAAAGGTTGTAAGTTATGCCCTGTGGGTATATAAGATTTTTATAGATAGTATTGTCGTAAAAACTTCAAAAAGGGGTCATTCAATTGGAAATTGAAAGGGCTTGTGCCCTTTTTGATAGTCAAAAGTGACTGAACGGCAACTAACATACCTTTTACGCCCACCATTTCCCGAAACACATCCAATCAAAATTTTGAGATAGGCATTTTGTTCAACGTAGTTGAAAGTTCTGGAAATTCGGTCTTCAAGGATGACAACCCCCCCACAGCCCTTAGGGTAAAGGCTATAAATTATGCCCTGGGGGAATATAGGGTTTTTATAGAAAGGGTTGTCGTAGAAACTTCAAAAAGGGCTCATTCGATTGGAAATTGAAAGGGATAGTGTCCATTTCAATAGTAGAAAGTGATTGGAGGGCAACTAACCCTTCTCTCACGCCCACCCTTTCCCCAAACACATCCAATCAAAATTTTCAGATAGCCATTTTTTTCAACGTAGTTGAAAGCTCTGGAAATTATATCTTTGAGGATGACAACCCCCCTCAGAGCAAGGATTGTAATTTATGCCCTGTGGTCATATAAGGTTTTCTTAGAATGCGTTGTCGTAGAAACTTCAAAAAGGGCTCATTCGACCGGAAATTGAAAGGGCTAGTGCCCTTTTTACGCCCACCGTTTCCCCAAACAAAACCAATCAAAATTTTGGGATAGCATTTTGCTTAACGTAGTTGAAAGTTCTGAAAATTACGTCTTTGAAGACGAAACCCCCCCCCCCATACCCCTCAGGGCAAGGGTTGTAATTTATGCCCTGGGGGCATATAAGGTTTTTATAGATAGCGTTGTCGCAGAAACTTCAAACAGGCTCATTCAATTAGAAGTTGAAAGGCAAAGTGCCCTTTTTAAAAGCCGAAAGTGATTGGAGGGCAACTAAACCCCCTCTCACGCCCACCATTTCTCCAAACGCATCCAATCAAAATTTTGATATAGCCATTTTGTTCAACGTAGTTGAAAGCTAAGTCTTCGAGGATGACAGCCCCCCCCCCCAACAGCCCTCAGTATAAGGGTTGTAAGTTATGCCCTGGGGGAATATAAGGTTTATATAGAAAGAGATGTCATAGAAACTTCAAAAAGGGCTCATTCGATTGGAAATTGAAAGGGCTAGTGGCATTTTCTATAGTAGAAGGTGATTGGAGGGCAACTAACCCACCTCTCACACCCATTATTTCCGCAAACACAGCCAATCAAAACTTTGATATAACCGTTTTGTTCAACTTAGTTTGAAGTTCTGGAAATTAGGTCTTTGAGGATAACACCCCCCCTCTCTCAACACTCTCAGGGCAAGGACTGTAAGTTATGCAGTGGGGGCATATAAGGTTTTTACAGAAAGTGTTGTCGTAGAAGCTTCAAAAAGGGCGCATTCGATTGGAAATTGAAAGGGCTAGTGCCCTTTTTAATAATCGTTATCTCAATTGATTTGCCACAATGCTGCATTTTTGTTTCTCCGAAGAAAGTAAATTTTATGCCAAGTTTGAACTTCCCCACCCCTCTTTGAAATTTTTTTCCGGCTTGTCAAAAAGTAACAGAAATGCATTTAAACAAGCTGTTGATGGGTATTGTAATAATTTTTTTTAACCCTCTAACCCCTTCAGCAAAAATTCAAAACTATTCATTAAATAGAAAATATGTAACCATCTTCCTTTTTTCTCTTGCAATGTTTTCTCTTGTACTTTTCAAACGTCAAAAGATATTTGAATCATCAAAAGACTTTAAAGGATACACATAGTGTCTTCTAGCTAGTTCAAAATCTGCCACAACTTACCCTGAAAGTTCTAACTTAATAATGTAAGCCGTTCTTGTCACCATTGTCACCATTTTGACAATATTCATGATCATAGTTCGTTTTGATTTAGTTCAAAGTCCGGCTAAATATTCCTTGAAAACTTCACCTCAACACCCTTTGCTTGTATTGTAGCAACAGTCTTAGTATGAATAGTAAACATACTTGAAATAACATCCTTCCGTGGTCTTTCTTCTGGAAAAAAAAAATCACATTATTGTACATAGGAGCTTGGAGCCTTTACAACAGGGTTCTCTGATATCCTGAGTCTGATGGTGTATTTTTTTTATTGGGATCACTTGATGTTAGGTGGGGTATTTCCCGTTTTTTTTCAAAAACTAGGCAAATTTTCTAAGACTGTTAACTTTTGATAGGTAATACTGGATTAAATTCCTATTTTTAACCTATTATTTACTCTCTAAACGCATTGTTTGACGACTTGCCATAATTATTAGTTAAATGTCATTTCGTGTTCCTGCAAGTAGGCATGCTTTCAATTTTCGTTGTGATTGAAATTTTATCTGGCTAAGGCTTATAAGGCGTTTTTTCTGTTAAAACGACGTTTTAGAACAGCAAAATAAAACGAGTAAAATCGAAATAAGAAAATAAGAGTTAAATCAAGGATGTATATAGTCTGGATATCTCTGGAGTTGCAGTCAGTATACTGAATATGTCTGGAATTAGAGTCGTTTATAACTTACAACTTACTCCACACTCCTTCCTAAGGCAGGTCTATATAAATTAACTTGGGCAAAAGATAATTACCTACAAATAATACTATTCCATCTCCCTTTTTGACCTAGGGGGTGGTCATGAGGACGAAGTTGTATGAATTAGGAGTGGTTATTAATTTTCAGTAAGACAAGGTTCTCTGCTTGGACCTACGATAATTACATCAATTTTGTGTACTTGAGGAAGGGCCTCTAGTTCGATAAATTTGTCGAAATTCAAGCTTCTGGTGGTCGTAACGAGGAACTTTGGGAATGTAAAACAGTTACTAAAGCAAGTAGTTTTTTGTGTGTTAATTGTGGGAGCCGGAAGGGAATGGGAGGAACGTGGATCTGAGGGAGGAGAGCCATCTTTTTCGGGATAAGATTGGGGTTCGTTTGAGAAGAAGGATAAAAGAGAACAGCAGATAATTTACGAGGATATTATTAACATCGCAGGTAACTACAGGAGATAATCTGCTAAACGGCTGTTACCTGGTGATTCCCAGGGTGATTCCCGTCCGTCGAATGGTCGTTGGTTTGTTGGAGAGAGGGGAGAGTTTAAAAGAAGAGGGGGAGATGGTAATCAGGAAGGGTTTTTTAATTGTTGAACTGTGTTCGCCAAACTTTAATGGTGATCTTTGCTTGGATGCGGTGCACTAGAAAAGGACGGCTAAAGAGAGAGGAGTTACTCTTACAATTTTTATGTTTTACAGACGGCACTTATTTTTTGAAGGGGTGATTTTCTTCCTAGGAGCAGATAAAAAGAAGGGGGAACCTTAACATGAGCCTTAGTGCAACCAAAAGAACGACCACTTGAAAAAACGGTACTAATATTAACATGCTTAAAATTGCACTCAAGTATTCAACATTTGCCTAATAGGTAGCATTTATAAAAATGTAACAAATTGTAACGACTAACTCTACAATTACCCCTAAAGAATTGCTTACAAATGTTAGAGGAAATATCACTTTCGGTAAGGTTAGGGTTTGTACGGTGATTTTTTTTTTCTCGAGGCTGCGAGCAGCTTTTACAGCTGTATGATTATGGGAACACTTTTGGTCAAGTTTGTAATTTCTATGCTTGAAAAACATGCAATTTTCTTTGGAACTGGTACCATGATTATTTTTTTGTAGAAACTTGCTTGAAGCACCATCGTGTCTAAAAGTACAGTCTTCTCCTATTTTGCATGAACCAGCCAAAATCATATTTGCACTTTTACGTATGTGAGACAAAGGGTCTTTCTTATTCGTCAGATTATTCCCTTTCACTTTTTTCAAAACAATTTTGGATGTCTGTAATAGGGTTAAAAAGGTCACTGCACTGATTAATAGAATTATAATTGTCCAGAGATGAGACAAGGTCAGAGGGATTAGCTAGCTCATGAATAATTGATGAATCTTTAGCATTTTTAAGTGCAGGGTGACTAACTCTACAATTACCCCTAAAGAATTGCTTACAAATGTTAGAGGAAATATCACTTTCGGTAAGGTTAGAGTTTGTACGGTGATTTTTTTTTCTCGAGGCTGCGAGCAGCTTTTACAGCTGTATGATTATGGGAACACTTTTGGTCAAGTTTGTAATTTATATGCTTGAAAAACATGCAATTTTCTTTGGAAATGGTACCATGATTATTTTTTTGTAGAAACTTGCTTGAAGCACCATCGTGTCTAAAAGTACAGTCTTCTCCTATTTTGCATGAACCAGCCAAAATCATATTTGCACTTTTACGTATGTGAGACAAAGGGTCTTTCTTATTCGTCAGATTATTCCCTTTCACTTTTTTCAAAACAATTTTGGATGTCTGTAATAGGGTTAAAAAGGTCACTGCACTGATTAATAGAATTATAATTGTCCAGAGATGAGACAAGGTCAGAGGGATTAGCTAGCTCATGAATAATTGATAAATCTTTAGCATTTTTAAGTGCAGGTCACTGCACTGATTAATAGAATTATAATTGTTCAGAAATGAGACAAGGTCAGAGGGATTAGCTAGCTCGTGAATAATTGATGAATCTTTAGCATTTTTAACCTCACAGATCCGATTACTAACATTATTTTCTGGATTTTTTTACCTCTACTTGATTGGTATAATTATTTTTTGGATCCGTCTTCGTCCTGCTGAGTAGAAAGAAAGCAGGTTTAAGAATGTCCAGATGGGGAGAAGTACGTTGTATTGTAGACAGGGAGCGAGAAGTAATTCTTGAACTACGTTTAATAAAATGTCTATCTCAAAATTTTGATTGGATGTGTTTGGGGGAATAATGGGCATCGGGGGGGGGGGGGTTTATAGTTGCCCTCCAATCACTTTCGACTATTAAAAATGGCACTAGCCCTTTGAATTTACAATCGAATGATACTTTTTTTTAAGTTTCTACGACAACGCCTTCTATAAAACCTTACATGCTTCAGGGCATAACTTAAAACCCTTGCCCTGAGGGTTGTGGGGTATTGTCCTCCTCAAAAATACATTTTCTATCTGGAAATCAACTACGCTGAACAAAATGGCTATCTCAAAATTTTGATTGGATGTGTTTGGGGGAATGATGGACGTGGGGGGGGGGGCTAGTTGCTCTACAATCACTTTCGACTATTAAAAAGAGCACTAGCCCTTTGAATTTCTAATCGAATGAGCCTTTTTGAAGTTTCTACAACGCCTTCTATAAAAACCTTATATACCCCCAGGGCATAACTTAAAACCCTTGCCCTGAGGGTTGAGTGTCCTCCTCAAAAACATATTTTCGATCTGGAAATCAACTACGCTGAACAAAATGGCTATCTCAAAGTTTTTATTGGATGTGTTTGGGGAAATGGTGGGCGTTGGTGGGGGGCTAGTTGCCCTCCAAATCACTTTCAACTATTAAAAAGGGCACTAGCCCTTTGATTTTCCAATCGAATGATCCTGTTTTGAAGTTGCTACGACAACACCTTCTATAAAAAACTTATTTGCTCCCAGGGCATAACTCAAAACCCTTGCCCCGAGGGTTGTGGGGGACTTAAAACCCTTCCTCCTCAAAAATATATTTTCTATCTCCAAATCAACTGCGCTGAACAAAATGGCTATCTCAAAATTTTGATTGGATGTGCTTAGGGGAATGATGGGCTTGGAGGGGCTAGTTGTCCTCCAATCATTTTCTACTAGCAAAAAGGGCACTAGAACTCTTGATTTCCATTCGAATGAGCCCCCCTTTGAATTTTTGACGACAACCCCTTCCATATGAAGTGCCTATGGGGAAAAAATAATAATAAATAAATAATAAAACATTGGAACCCTATGGCCTTTACTATAGGCAACGCTACAGCGTTGCCTCTGAAAGAAAGCATTATTTTAATTTCATTGATTTTCCTTTTTTGAAGTGGCATTGTATTTGTTTATACAGTACTCTTATTTCGGGGATAGCATCTGCTAGACGGAGAAGCGTTCAAAGCCGGAAATCACGTTGTAGTTTAATGGGTATCTCTTGGTTCTAGCATCCAGCCTGTGAAGGCCTTGAGATTTATCTTTCTTGCTGTTAACCTCTCGGGGTAAAAAAAATTACAAGAATGTTTATAATTAGACAAGGACTAGCCTGTCCTGAATGCAGGCTAAGAGTGTTTTCCAACTCAGTTAAGTGTAGATGGTGCAATTTTTCATTTTGTGCAGGAACTGAAAAGTGTTTAAAAATTGATGCAGCTAATTGGACTGATAAATAGTTGTGTCCTGATTACTCCTCAAAGAATACTTCAATCTCACAGGTAAATCGTTCAAATTCACCTGTTAAACCTTCCCCTTTTGCCCCCGTTCTCCCATTTCAAGAGCTAGGATGCTTACTATCCTCAAAGAGCTTAATGTTGAATCACCGTTACCCCTCCTGTCACAGAAGAAGATCCCATCTTCCCAATATCTTCGTCATAAAGAGGCATTTCCCCCCTCTGGAAGCCTCCAGTCAGACTGAGGGCAACAATACTCTTTTTGTCGACCCTTCTTCTATTCTTTGTACCACTACTAGTAACTTGCACCCCGGCTCACGTCAGGTGTCAGTCCAGACCGAACATTTCTCCAGTCTTTCAAGTAATGAATCAATGTATCAGAATCCGCTTGTTAGAAATTCTGGGCGTCAAACCGAAATTTTCTCAATGAAACCCAAGTGTTTCAAACCAGAGTTTGCATTGTTGGAACTAAAAAACAAGTTAGGAGAGGCTTTAAAACAAAGTTCGAGAATTACTTCTCGCTCCCTGTCTACAATACAACGTAACGATATTTCTCCCCATCTGGACATTCTTAAACCTGCTTTCTTTCTACTCAGCAGGACGAAGACGGATCCAAAAAATAATTATACCAATCAAGTAGAGGTAAGCAAATCCAGAAAATAATGTTAGTGATCGGATCGGTCAGGTGAAAAATGCTAAAGATTCATCAATTATTCATGAGCTAGCTAATCCCTCTGACCTTGTCTCATTTCTGGACAATTATAATTCTATTAATCAGTGCAGTGACCTTATTAACCCTATTACAGACATCCAAAATTGTTTTGAAAAAAGTGAAAGGGAATAATCTGACGAATAAGAAAGACCCTTTGTCTCACATACGTAAAAGTGCAAATATGATTTTGGCTGGTTCATGCAAAATAGGAGAAGACTGTACTTTTAGACACGATGGTGCTTCAAGCAAGTTTCTACAAAAAAATAATCATGGTACCAGTTCCAAAGAAAATTGCATGTTTTTCAAGCATAGAAATTACAAACTTGACCAAAAGCGTTCCCATAATCATACAGCTGTAAAAGCTGCTCGCAGCCTCGAGAAAAAAAAATCACCGTACAAACCCTAACCTTACCGAAAGTGATATTTCCTCTAACATTTGTAAACAATTCTTTAGTGGTAATTGTAGAGTTAGTCGTTACAATTTGTTACATTTTTATAAATGCTACCTATTAGGCAAATGTTGAATACTTGAGTGCAATTTTAAGCATGTTAATATTAGTACCGTTTTTTCAAGTGGTCGTTGTTTTGGTTGCACTAAGGCTCATGTTAAGGTCCCCTCTTCTTTTTATCTGCTCCTAGGAAGAAAATTGTCCCTTTAAAATAAGTGCCGTCTGTAAAACATAAAAATTGTAAGAGTAACTCCTCTCTCTTTAGCCGTCCTTTTCTAGTGCACCGCATCCAAGCAAAGATCGCCATTAAAGTTCGGCGAACACAGTTCAACAATTAAAAACCCCTTCCTGATTACCAGCTCCCCCTCTTCTTTTAAACTCTCCCCTCTCTCCAACAAACCAACGACTATTCGACGGACGGGAATCACCCTGGGAATCACCAGGTAACAGCCGTTTAGCAGATTATCTCCTGTAGTTACCTGCGATGTTAATAATATCCTCGTAAATTATCTGCTGTTCTCTTTTATCCTTCTTCCCAAACGAACCCCAATCTTATCCCGAAAAAGATGGCTCTCCTCCCTCAGATCCACGTTCCTCCCATTCCCTTCCGGCTCCCACAATTAACACACAACGAACTACTTGCTTTAGTAACTGTTTTACATTCCCAAAGTTCCTCGTTACGACCGCCAGAAGCTTGAATTTCGACAAATTTATCGAACTAGAGGCCCTTCCTCAAGTACACAAAATTGATGTAATTATCGTAGGTCCAAGCAGAGAACCTTGTCTTACTGGGAATTAATAACCACTCCTAATTCATACAACTTCGTCCTCATGACCACCCCCTAGGTCAAAAAGGGAGATGGAATAGTATTATTTGTAGGTAATTATCTTTTGCCCAAGTTAATTTATGCTCCCAACCTTTTAGGTTATCATGAAATCATTTTGGTAAGTGTAAGGCTCAAAGTTTCACCACGCCCTTTTAATTTGGTTGTGTTTTGCTGCTTGTATTACTCTCCAAATCAAAATGCTGAACAAAGACAGCGATACTACAAACAACTGCATAGTAATGCCGACTTTGTCCTCGGCAAAGAGAGGGAAGGGAAGCTCTGAATTATCAAGGAAATAATTTTTTTCAGATCATTGGCTATAACTGACGGCTCCTCTTGCAAATGAAAATCTGTGTTTTTCCGCATTTTTTATTTTTTTTTATTTTTATTATACCATTATTTTGGCTTAGTAGAAAATAAATCTTTGACTTTACATTTGTAATATGAAGAAGCAGATTTTAAGAATTTTTTTATGTGCTTACGCAGGTAGTTAGCTTCGGATGTTTTACCATTCTTGAGTAGAGGCATTTAAATTCTAGTTAGGTTTTTCAATTGGCTAGTAATGTACGGTTTGTCATGAGAACATGTTTTTACTTTTTTCTCAGGGAAGGAATCTTAGTATTTTGCTTTGACTTTTGGAAGTAAGAGACTTTAACATTAATGTTATTGTTCCCCTTGAGAGCCAGTCAGTTTTTATTAGTAAGCCAAGATCCAAATTCAAAGAGGCTATTATTGGAAATTCGGCGATAGGGGAATTAATTCAATAACCAGAATAAAAGAACAGGCGACACTGGGTTAGTTTCCTGCAGCATATTATATGGTGCGATTTTCATTTTAAAAACATGCTTTACTCTCATATTTCATCTTTGAATGGTTAAAATCAAGCTATTTTTATTGATAAAGAATAAAATTCGAACGACATTTTGCTTAATCAATCTGTAACTTTCGATGAAATAAATAATGTTAGAATATTTGGTAATGCAAGCAAAAACTTTAAAATCCAAAAAGCGTGATTTTGGACTGGAAATGTCTTTTGAGACTGAAGAGGTTGTAACCAAATCCCCAAAGCCAGTGAGGTAAGGAAGCATCTTCTTACACCTAAAATCTAGAGCTTGATTTTCTTTCAGTTGAAGTTTTTACAAGAATTTGAATTATAAGTTTAATTTTAGCCTCCAGTGTTAGGCCTATCTAGTTTCTTAGATCCTACTAGCCTACCTTTCAATTTATAATTATAACAGAATAAAATTATAGAAGAATTGTTAGATGTGGTAAAATCTACTTTAGCTACTTTTGGCTATCTTGGAAAGAGGTTAGGTTAGGAAAATGAAACTTTCAGGGATGGGGCTACATGCTTAAGTATGTCTCGGGAAGGTATTTTGAAATACCTACCTCCACTCCTTCTCCCTCTAGAGGATCCTGACCTTTGATAACCTTTAGAAATGTGTGTGTTATAGAAGTGAAACCTTGCAAAATAGATCTTCTGCTTAAATGAAGTGCAAAAAAAAAAAAAATGTTTTCAGCTTCACTATGTTGGTCAATCTCAATTTAGAAGGTTTTAAAGATATGCAAATACATTTCCTAAATTTTGAAAAAAAAATTTGCTATGGCTTAAAATTCTACTCAAATAACAGGAATTGCATTTTCAGAACTAAAGCCAGAGAAAAAGAACCTGGCAACTGAAAATTAAAGTAAAATGGGTATTTGTTTAGCCTTGTGTCACCTGATAAGGAGACATGTTAAGAAAACAATTCTTACTTTAAAATATGTATAATGATCCTAGTTCTTATATTATCCAACAGGAGAACCTTTATCGTCAAGTCTTTCCTCTAAAAATCCTTCTTTTTCCAGCTTAAAATAAAAAGTTTCCAAAACCCACGCTGCTGAGATTCAATGCTTAAGTCTTTTTAAATTGCTGCTATAAATTGCCGCCTAATAAGTTCTTTTATAGATAGCATTCATGCAGGTCTTTAGCATTCATATTTTGATATTCGCTTTTCACTCTTTGATATTCACTCTTTGCCACTGCTCTTTAAAAAAAAAAGTATTAAAAAGACCGGCATGAATGCTATCTATAAAAGAACTTATTAGGCGGCAATTTAAAAAGACTTAAGCATTGAATCTCAGCAGCATGGGTTTTGGAAACATTTCCTTTTAAGCTGAAAAAAAAAGGATTTTTAGAGGAAAGACTTGATGATAAAGGTTCTCCCATTGAATAATATAAGAACTAGGATCATTATACATATTTTAAAGTAAGAATTGTTTTCTTAACATGTCTCCTTATCAGGTGTCACAAGGCTAAACAAATACCATAACATGTTGTTTTGTCAAAATTTCAATAGGTATAGACCTGTCATGTAGGCAAATTTCAGGACCCTCTAGAGAGCAAAGGGTGGAGGTAAAAACTTCAAAATATCTTCCCAGGACATATTTTAACCTGTAGATCAATCCCTGAAAGTTTAATTTTTGTAACCTAACCCCTTTTCAAGATAGCCAAAAGTAGCTAAAGTATAATTTTACCATAGATGTTTCTGTAGAACATTGGAGAAATAACAAAAAAGCTGTTTCAGGAAACTAATAAAAAAAACTTTATCCACAAAATAAGTTTTTCAAAGAAAAGTAAAGAACTTCGTTAAACCAAAAATGAGCAGAAATAAAATCAAATAATCTACTAAGCATGAAACTACTGCAAATTGGCATTGATAAATAAAAGAAACCCCCAAAAAACAGAAATTACAATAAATAAATGAGTCAAACTCAAAACAAGTAGAAATTAACATGAGTAGGGCTCAAAACCCCTATGCCTTCCCAAGGCCAGAACATAATTTGCACTTTACTGAAAAATATAAATGTTTTTACTTTTATAACTTTAATAAATCAAATAATGTTAACATTTTGATTACTAAATATCAGTATATGTAGGCTATATTAAACTGACAATGCACATTCATTTGTATTTTTTGAAGTTAAAGTCCAAATTATGTTCTGGGCTTGGGAAGGCATGGGGGTTTTGAGCCCTACTCATGTTAATTTCTGCTCATTTTGAGTTTGACTTGGTTATTTATTGTAATTTCTGTTCATTTTGGGCTGCATTTATTTATTGATGCTGATTTGGGGTAGTTTCACGCTTGGTAGATTATTTGATTTTATTTTTGCAAATTTTTAGTTTAATGGAGATCTTTACTTTTCTTTGAAAAACTTATTTTGTGAAAAAAGTTTTTTTTAATTAATTTCTATTCATTTTATATTGACATAGTCTTTTCAGGGAAAAAGAAAATAATACCTAAAATCTTTTATTTTTTTTAAGACTTTATAGTTTGGCCTGCTATTTGTATACTGGAGAAAAATTTTTCAGCAATTTTTAACAACATACACCCTTTTAAAAATCTGGACACAAATAGTAGTGTTTAATTTAGTTTCATACCTCCTCTGTAGCTTGGATACACTTATGCTATTTTGATTTGGTTAAATTTTAAGAGCAGAAGTAGCCCTGAAAGTTTGAACATAATACCCTCAGTTGTTCTTGGGATACTGCTGAGATGCCTTATTGGGAATTAGCATTATCACAGTGCATTTTGATTTAATCTTAAGGCAACATTTAGTTTTTAAACATAATGGGCAGATGGGAGGGTGGGTGTGGCAGGGAGACTAGTTGCCCTCCAATCACTTTCGACTATCAAAAAGGGCATCAGCCCTTTCTATTTTCAATCAAATGAGCTGCTTTCGAAGTTCCCACAACAACTCCTTTGATACAAAGTGCCCTGGTCTAAACGAAAAAAAAAATAATAATAATACATTGTACCCACATTGATCTTTACTATAAAAATCTCAAGCCTTCCAATCACTTTTGACTATTAAAAAGGGCACTAGCACAAGGGTTGTAATTTGTGCCCTCAGGGCATAAATTACAACCCTTGTCCTGAGGGCTGTGAGGGGGATGTCATCCTCAAAGACCTAATTTCCAGAACTTTCAACTACATTAAACAAAACTGCTATCTCAAAATTTTTATTGGTTTTGAGTCCTACTCATATTAATTTTGCTTGTTTTGAGTTTGACTCTGTTATTTATTTTAAAATAATTAATCTGTCAAAATTATTTGATAATTATTATCATAGGATTATATCAACATATTACATTATTTCATTCATGTTGCATTTATTTATGCATATTAGAATGATTATATTTTTGTAATTTAAAGTTCTTATCAACTGGCTAATAGGTTTTCTTTCTTTTCTTTGGTAATTTATTTTGTAATCTTCTTTTTCTGTTTACAGCCCTCCAAAGACTTGTTGGGTATGTTTCGGTACAGATGAAGATGATGAACCACCAAATTCATGGGTAAACCCCTGCAAATGCAAAGGATCAGGTCAGTGGGTAAGTTTCCTGTATACACAGTTTAAACATATTATAGTAGGTAGGGGGGGGGGGATTTATCTGTCAATATTAAAATATAATTCTGGTGCACCTTGTACATATTTGCCATGGAGATTACCCTTTCTAACTTGCTCTTTTTAATAGGCTACTTTGTCCTATAGTAATTTGGTTAGAAGTGACTTTCTGTCTTTTTCTTCTACTATGCTTTTTTATTCTAGCTCTTTTCTTACTTATTTATTTTTTATTTCTTCTGCTGTTGAATAATATTTGCAGATTTAAATTGTAAAGCTTGAACCATTGTTTTATAATTCTTTACCATCTTTGCTTGATGTTTAATTCATTTTCATGCTATTTTTTCTTTTTGTTTTAAAAGTAGGGTCTCAGAAATCAACTGCAATATTAAAACCTATTTATTTCATTATAGAGCATGCATTATAGAGCAGGCTTGAGCCTGTCTGGCCCTGTGTACAATGCCAGAGGGTGCAATAAATTATCAAAGAGATATTTTTCTTAACAATTATAAAGATATTTTTTTTTCTTAACAAGAACATGATCAATGTTAATTATAGTCAAAGTGCCATGTGCACTCTGCTGTCATTCAGTATATTCACAAAAAGTGATTTTAAAACAACACAAAAATTCCTTGGCCACTTATAAACTGTCAGATCAAACAGTTTGTGGTAACAACTGGCTCAATAATAACCAAAGCTCTAAAAAACGGAATTTTGATACCAGTAGATACATCAAAAGAATTGGATTCATATGCTGATTTCAAATGTATAAGTTTCACGAAATTTACTCTAACCCATCAAAAGTTACAAGCCTGAAAAAATTTGCCCTATTTTTGAAAAAAGGGGGAAGCACCCCCTAAAAGTGATAGAATCTTAATGAAAATCAAACTATCAGATTCAGCATAACAGAAACCCCTACTGTAGATGTTTCAAGCTCCTATCTGCAAAAATGTGGGATTTTATATTATTTCCAGAAGAAAGATCATGGATGTGTGTTTATTTGTTTGTTTGTTTTTTGTTGTTTTTTTTCCAGGGGCATTGTATCAATCCAATAGTCCTAGAATATCTTGAGAGGGCTCATTCGAATGGAAATTAAAAGTTCTAGTGCCCTTTTTAACTGACCAAAAAAATTAGAGGGCAACTTGGCCCCCTCCCACGCTCATTTTTTCTTAACAAGAACAGGATCAGTGTTAATTATGGTCAATTTTACCATATTTATTAGATCAAAAACTAATAAATATGTCTTTGAGGATGACTTAGTCCCCCACAGTTCCTGGGAAAAGGGCTGCAAGTTATGAACTTTACCCATTGTTTACATATAGTATTGGTTATTGGGAAGTATACAGATGTTTTCAGGAGGGATTTTGTTTGGGTGGAGGGGGGGGGGGTTGGACAAATCACCGCAGCACCAAGCCGCCTGAGGCCAACACAGCTACGCACGCTCCTCCTCCATCCAATCTATTCAAAGCCTCCCTCTTTACACCCTCCCAGGAAGTTTCCATTTCTATTAAATCTTTCTTTATGACATCCCCCCACCCCAGAGGAGGGCGACCTGCTTTCCGTTTAGCCCTAGACGGTCGGCCGAAAAGGACAATATTCGACAATATGTCATCCTTCACCTGCAGAACGTGCCCTAGCATTTCAACCTTTCTTTCATTTCAGCCCTAGAAAGAGGGATTGAACCTCATTTTTGGGCATTTTCTCTGGAAAATATCTAGTAGATCTTCATCCACTTTTCGGAGCGCCCATGCTTCAGAGCCATATTTGACCACTGTCATCACTGTACCTTCCAATATTCTAATCTTGGTTTGCAGACTTAACTTCCTGTTATTCCTTTTAACATCTTCACTGCTCCCACTGTCTTTACTAATAATACTACCAAGATAAGTGAAACTGCCCACTGATCAATCTTTTCATGACCCAACATCACCTTTTCATCTTCACTTATTCCTAGCCTTAGTGACTTAGTCTTCTTAACATTAATTTTTTTTCGAGCCCATTCTAGCACCCTGAACTCCAAAAACCTCTAAAATATCATTCATTTTATTCACACTTTCATCTAGGATGCTTAAATCATCAACACAATCTAAGTCAGGAGAGTTTATCCTCCCCATTTGATTCCGTGGTCTCCCATTGCCTTTCCTGTGCTCCTTAAAACTATGTCCGTCAAAATGAGCCTTATAAAGGGGTATAGAAAACAACCCTGCTCAACTCCCTGATTTAATACAAAACCAGCTACTACTGTTATTTCCTACCTTAATCGCAGCAGTGTTATTCTCGTACATAACTCTAATCACTTTAATGTGTTTGTCTGGTATACCATACAAGGATAAAACCTTTGCTAAAGTTGTTCTATCAACAGAATCGAACCCTTGTTCATAATATATAAAACTGAGGACCAAAGGTGTTGGACAACTAAGGCACTTCTCAATTATTAACCTAAGAGTGAAAATTTAGTCGACACATCCTCTACCTTTTCTAAAATCGCAATGTTCTTCTCTTAAAACTTTTTCTACAGTATCTCTCAGTCTATAAAGTATCATATTACTAAGTAATTTGCTACCTACAGAGACCAGACTGATGCTTCGATAATTACCACACTCACTTTTATAACCTTTCTTATAAAGTGGCTTAATTAAGGTTTTCCTAAAATTGTTAGGTACTTTCCCTATTTTCAAAAATCATATTCATTATCTTCAGTAATTTATTTCTAACCTCAGATCCACCATATTAGTAACTCATTTACCAAACTATCAGGACCTGAAGCCTTATTATTTTTAAATCCTTTTAATAATGTAGCTAATTCTTCCTCATCAAACAGATCTTCCTTCAAATACAAGGTATCACAAACTTTTCTGCACAAACTTTTCTGCACTTGGGGCTATGCATTATAGAGTAACGCCTTTAAGAAATTGCACAATTAATGAGAAATCAAGAAAAGTTAAATAAAAAATATATTTCTATAAAAATGCCACATAAAAAATTCTGAAAAAGCTGAAAATAGACTTCTTTGACTTATCTAGGCAGTGTTGTGCCTGCATTTGCCAGTAGGAGTTAGCAATGCAGGTTTTTTGTGTAAAAATTTACTGTGATCCAGTTAAAATCTGTATTGAATGTTGTGGAGGGTCTCTGTCTGAATAATTCGGGTCCTATCGTAGACAGCGCAATCACGCTGCCTAAGTAAAGAACGATGTTGGCACAATGTATTATTTTTTCTTTTTCCATACCAGGGCACTTCTAGTGCCCTTTATAATAGTCGGAAGTGATTGGAAGGCAGCTAACACCCCTTCCACGCTCACCATTTCCCCAGACACATCAAATAAAAATTTTAAGATAGCCATTTTGTTCAGCGTAGTTGATTTCCAGATAGAAAACATGTTTTTGAGGAGGACACTCCTCCACAACCCTCAGGGCAAGGGCTTTAAGTTATGTCCTGGGGGCATATAAGAACGATGTTGGCATAATATATATTTTTTTTTTTCCTTTAGACCAGGGCACTTCGTATCGAAGAAGTTGTCATAGAAACTTCGTAAAGGGCTCATTCAATTGGAAATTGGAGTGGCTTGGGCCCTTTTTAATAGTCTAAAGTGCTTGGAAGGCAAATAACACCCTTCCACGCCCACCATTTCCCCAAACACATCCAATCAAAATTGTGAGATAGCCATTTTGTTCAGCGTAGTTGGTTGTAGTTATGCCCTAGAGGCATATACGGTTTTTATAGAACGCGTTGTCGTAGAAACTTCAAAAAGGGCTCATTCGATTGGAAATTGAAATGGCTAGTACCCTTTTTAATAGTTGAAAGGGATTGGAAAGCAACTAACACCCCTTCCACACCCACCATTTCCCAAACACATCCAATCAAAATTTTGAGATAGCCATTTTTTCCACGCAGTTTAAAGTTCAGGAAATTATATCTTTGAGCAGGACACTCCCCCCACAGTCTTCAGGGCAAGGGTTATAAGTTATGTCCTGGGTGCATATAAGGTTTTTATTGAAATCTTTGTCTTAGAACCTTGAAAAAAAGCTCATTCGGTTGGAAATTCAAAAGGCTAGTGTCCCTTTTTAATAGTTGAAAAGGATTTGAGGGCAACTTATCCCCCTCTCACGCCCACCTTTTCCCAAAACACATACAATCAAAATTTTTAGATAGTCATTTTATTCAACGTAGTTGAAAGTTTTGCAAATTAGGTCTTTAAGGATGACAACCCCTTCCCCCACAGCCCTCAGGGCAAGGGTTGTAAGTTACGCCCTGGGGGCATATAAGGTTTTTATAGAAAGCGATGTTGTAGGAACTTCAGAAGGGCTCATTCAATTGGAAATTGAAAGGGCTATTGCCCTTTTTGATAGTCGAAAGTGATTAAAGGCAACTATCCCCCCTCTCACGCCCACCATTTTCCCAAACACATCCAATCAAAATTTTGAGATACCCATTTTGTCCAACATAGTTGAAAGTTCTGGAAATTAGGTTTTTTAGGATGATAAACCCCTCAGAACCCTCAGTGCAAGGGTTGTAATTTATGCCCTGGGGGCATATAAGGTTTATATAGAAATTTCTTGTAGAAATTTCAAAAGGGGCTCATTTGATTGGAAATTGAAATTGCCCTTTTTAATAGTCGAAAGTGAATGGAGAGTAATTAACACGCCCACCATTTCCCCAAAAACATTCAATCAAAGCTTAGGGATAGCCATTTTGTTCAACGTAGTTGAAAGTTCTGGAAATTATGTATTTAAGGATGACAAACCCCCCAGAGCCCCCAAGGCAAAGGTTGTAAGTTATGCCCTGGGGGCTAGGTTTTTATAGATAGAGGTGTTGTATAAACTTCAAAAGGGGCTCATTCAATTAGAAATTGAGAGGGCTAGTGCCCTTTTTAATAGTCGAAAGTGATTGGAAAGTAACTAACCCCCCTCTCACGCCCACCATTCCCCCAAACACATCCAATCAAAATTTTTAGAACATAATTTGCACTTTACTGAAAAAAATACAAATGAATGTGCATTGTCAGTTTAATATACATATATTGATATTTAGTAATCTAAATGTTAATATTATTTGATTAAAGTTATAAAAGGAAAAACATTAATATTTTTTTCAGTAAAGTGCAAATTTCTTTCTGGCCTTGGGAAGGCATAGGAATTTTGAGCCCAACTTGTGTTAATTTCTGCTCGTTTTGAGTTTGACTTGGTTATTTATTGTAATTATTTGAAAAAAAACTACGTTTTCTAAAGAGTTAAAGAGGCTGAGTTACAAGGTCGAACCTTAAAACGTACAGGGATTAGGAGGCACAGTTGGGGGGCTGCCGCCCCCCAAACCCCCGCTTTCGCAGCCTATAAATAAAAAAAAAAGTTTTTTAAAGTGAAAGTAAGGAGCGACATTAAATCTTAAAACGATCAGAAATTATTCCGTATATGAAAGGGGCTGTGCCCCTCCTCAACGCCTCGCTCTTTACGCTAAAGTTTGACTTTCTCACAACTCTTTTTTTTAAACAATAAAAACTTAGCGTAAAGAGCGAGGCGTTGAGGAGGGCACAGCCCCTTTCATATACGGAATAATTTCTGATCGTTTTAAGATTTAATGTCGCTCCTTACTTTCAGTTTAAAAAACTTTTTTTTTATTTACAGGCTGCGAAAGCGGGGGGTTTGGGGGGCGGCAGCCCCCAACTGTGCCTCCTAATCCCTGTACGTTTTAAGGTTCGACCTTGTAACTCAGCCTCTTTAACTCTTTAGAAAACGTAGTTTTTTTCAAATAATTTCTGCACGTTTTTGTACAGTTTATTACTTATTATTGCTTGACTAACTGTTAAATGATTGTGTATTATTCTTTTCTTTCTCGACAGGGTGTTTTAAGGGTCGACCTTGTAACTCAGCCTCTTTAACTCTTTAGAAAACGTAATTTTTTTCAAATAATTTAAAAAAGAAACTGAGTTTCTTTTTTAAAATTTAAATTCAGTATATAAAAAAATATCTAACGGTGAATCGAACCCGGGTTTTCCGCCTGTCAGCCAGGAGTCTCGACCGCTGCACTAAAGAGACATACTTGTAATTGTTTTTTAGTAAGGGGAATCTTTTTGACGCAAGTAAAACTTGATATTTGGTTTTTGGAAAACAGGGAAGGAGTGATCAGATTGAACTGAAATTTCGAGGATAAGCTCCCAGGCCCCAGGAAAGCTTATCCTCTAAATTTCAGCCCGATCAGACAACGTTAAAGGGGGGTTGTGGTGGGAAAAATTAACATGGGCTATTATAGGAAAACGAGGTTTTTCGTGAATATAAATTCGGGGGATAATTTTTTCGGTCTGAAAATATCAAAAGGCCCTAACAGGTCGAATTCTGCTTCGAATGAGTCCTCATTCACCCGGATCCGTTGCCAACTGTGGCCTGTAGGCGTGGCTAAGAAAAAAAAAGAAATGAATTTTAAGTGGCTATATTTGGTTTTTTGAAAACAGGGAAGGAGTGATCGGATTGAGCTGAAATTTCGAGGATAAGCTCCCGGGCCCTAGGAAAGCTTAACTTCTAAATTTCAGCCCAATCGGACAACGTTAAAGGGGGGCTGTGGTGGGAGGGTCGAAACTTCCGGCCCAGTTTACCCCATGAAGATAAAGTCGGAGGAGGATGAAATTTTGCAAGTTTCTTAGTTTGAGCTTGGGCTACAAAATGCGATTTCCGCCGTCTCTCTGCGACCTCTAGGACCTGAAATCGCTTAACATTGTGGTGGGTCGCCTCTTTATAGAGACACAAGTGTGCCTCCTTGACAGGGAAGGAGTGATCGGATTGAACTGAAATTTCGAGGATAAGCTCCCGGGCCCTAGGAAAGCTTAACCTCTAAATTTCAGCCCAATCGGACAACGTTAAAGGGTGGCTGTGGTGGGAGGGTCGAAACTTCCGGCCCAGTTTACCCCATGAAGATAAAGTCGGAGGAGGATGAAATTTTGCAAGTTTCTTAGTTTGAGCTTGGGCTACAAAATGCGATTACCGCCGTCTCTCTGCGACCTCTAGGACCTGAAATCGCTTAACATTGTGGTGGGTCGCCTCTTTATAGAGGCACAAGTGTGCCTCCTTGAAACGAGGTTTTTCGTAAATGTAAATTCGGGGGATAATTTTTTCGGTCTGAAAATATCAAAAGGCCCTAACAGGTCAAATTCTGCTTCGAATGAGTCCTCATTCACCCGGATCAGTTGCCAACTGTGGCCTGTAGGCGTGGATAACAAAAAAAAGAGAAATGAATTTTAAGTGGCTATATTTGGTTTTTTGAAAACAGGGAAGGAGTGATCGGATTGAGCTGAAATTTCGAGGACAAGCTCCCGGGCCCTAGGAAAGCTTAACCTCTAAATTTCAGCCCAATCGGACAACGTTCAAGGGGGGCTGTGGTGGGAGGGTCGAAACTTCCGGCCCAGTTTACCCCATGAAGATAAAGTCGGAGGAGGATGAAATTTTGCAAGTTTCTTAGTTTGAGCTTGGGCTACAAAATGCGATTACCGCCGTCTCTCTGCGGCCTCTAGGACCTGAAATCGCTTAACATTGTGGTGGGTCGCCTCTTTATAGAGGCACAAGTGTGCCTCCTTGATTTCTGTTCGTTTTGGGTTTCATTTATTTGTCGATGCTGATTTGTGGTAGTTTGACGCTTGGTAGATTATTTGATTTTATCTTTGCTCATTTTTTGTTTAATGGAGTTCTTTACTTTTCTTTGAAAAACTTATTTTGTGGAAAAAGTTTTTTTAATTAATTCAAAAGTAAAATGAAGTATGTATGATGGGTAGATTTAATGACTGTGAAATGAATTTAACAGATTTTAAAAGATTATTTTCTATTAAAAATTGCTTTGTCTAGGCTCATTCAAGGTTGGCACTATATATATCAGAGGCAACGCTGTAGTGTTGCCTATAGTAAAGGCCATACGGCTTCAATGTTTTATTATTATTTATTTATTTATTTATTTTTTTCCCAGAGGCACTTCATATGGAAGGGATCGTCATAGAAACTTCAGAGGGGGCTCATTCGATTGGAAATCGAGAGTTCTAGTGCCCTTTTTAATAGTCGAAAATGATCGGAGGGCAACTACCCCCCCCCCCCACGCCCATGACTCCCCCAAACACATCCAATAAAAATTTTGAGATAGCCATTTTGTTCAGCGTAGTTGATTTCCAGATAGAAAATATATTTTTGAGGAGGATACTCCCCCAGAACTCTCAGGGCAAGGGTTTTAAGTTCTGCCCTAGTGGCATATAAGTTTTTTATAGACGGCGTTGTCGTAGAAACTTCAAAACAGTCTCAATCGATTGGAAATTAAAGGGCTAGTGCCCTTTTTAATAATCGAAAGTGATTGGAGTGTAACTAGCCCCCTCCCCCCCACGTCCATCATTTCCCCAAACACATCTAATCAAAATTTTGAGATAGCCATTTTGTTCAGCATAGTTGATTTCCAGATAGAAAATATATTTTTGGGGAGGACACTCCCCCACAACCCTCAGGGGAAGGGTTTTAAGTTATACCCTGGGGGCATATAAGGTTTTATAGAAGGCGATGTCGTAGAAACTTCAAAAAAGGCTCATTCGATTGGAAATTCAAAAAGCTAGTGCCCTTTTTAATAGTCGAAACTGATTGGAGGGCAACTAGCCCCCCTCCCTCGCCCATTATTCCCCCAAACACATCCAGTCAAAATTTTGAGATAGCCATTTTGTTCAGCGTAGTTGATTTCCAGATAGAAAATATATTTTTGAGGAGGACACTCCCCCACAACCCTCAGGGCAAGGGTTTTAAGTTATGCCCTGGGGCCATATAAGGTTTTTATAGAAGGCGTTGTCGTAGAAACTTCAAAACAGGCTCAATCGATTGGAAATTAAAGGGCTATTGCCCTTTTTAATAATCGATAGTGATTGGAGTTTAACTAGCCCCCTCCCCCCAAGCCCATCATTTCCCCAAACACATCCAATCAAAATTTTGAGATAGCCATTTTGTTCAGCGTAGTTGATTTTCAGATAGAAAATATATTTTTGAGGAGGACACTCCCCCACAACCCTCAGGGCAAGGGTTTTAAGTTATACCCTGGGGGCATATAAGGTTTTTATAGAAGGCGTTGTCGTAGAAACTTCAAAAAAGGCTCATTTGATTGGAAATTCAAAAAGCTAGTGCCCTTTTTAATGGTCGAAAGTGATTGGAGGGCAACTAGCCCCCCCCCCCCCCCCCCACGCCCATTATTCCCCCAAACACATCCAATCAAAATTTTGAGATAGCCATTTTGTTCAGCGTAGTTGATTTCCAGATAGAAAATATATTTTTGAGTAGGACACTCCCCCACAACCCTCAGGGCAAGGGTTTTAAGTTATGCCCTGGGGGCATATAAGATTTTTATAGAAGACGTTGTCGTAGAAACTTCAAAACAGGCTCAATCGATTGGAAATTAAAGGGCTAGTGCCCTTATTAATAGTCGAAGTGATTGGAGTGCAACTAGCCCACCCACGCCCATCATTTCCCCAAACATATCCAATCAAAATTTTGAGTTTATTTAATTTCTGTTCGTTTTAAGTTTCATTTATACTTTAATAGCAAAATATTTGTTTTCGTTTTAAGCTAGATTTTCATATTCAATCTTAGCATTACTCGCCTTAAGATCTATTTATTCATTTATATTATTACTTGTTGTATGTTTTTTGCTATGATTGTTTATTTAATTTCTGTTCGTTTTGGGTTTCATTTATTCTTTAATAGTAATTTCTGGTCGTTTTGAGTTTGAATTTTAACAGGTATTTGTATCTCCTGAGGTTAAGTTTAAAATGGCCTTTGCTTTTCTTTGAAAAACTTATTTTTCGGAAAGTTTTTTTTAATTAATTAAAAAAAAATTCTTGCCATTTTTAGTGCTGAATCAGAATGCGAGTGTTTTGCGAAAAGTGACAAAAGTTATTAGGAGAGAGATGGCAGCTGAATATTTTTTTTTTAGGTCCATCATGCTTGTATCCAACGCTGGATTGATGAGAAACAAAAAGGAAGCTGGGACAAAGTCGTTGATTGCTCCCAATGCAGAGCCCCATACAGTGTCGTCTATACTGATTACCGTAAGCCCTTTTCCATTAATATTTATTTGTTCTTGTAGATTTTCACCCCATTTTAAGCTTTCCTAACCTGCTCTTTTAGGAAAAGTAAAAATATAGCCGGAGCAGAGCCGTTAATCACTGCCACCACCAAGCCCCATATAGTGCTATTTATCCTCATTTTGACAAGACCAGCTGTAAAAGATAATTTATTTAATTCGGCTTTTTACCAATTTTTAAGCTTAAATGACCAGATAATATTGACTAATCAAACTATTAATGCAGGATATTAATAAAACTATAAAACTATAAAAGGATATTAATACGACTAATAAAACTATTGTTGCAGGATAAAAGGTGTTAGTGTTTTTAAGGTCGAAATTAGAAAAAAATTATTAGGCATAAAGTCTTGAGGAGAGGGGTGTGTCTCTCCTCCCCTGAGAAAGAATGGATCAAGCTGCACAAGAGAAATAGGCTATATGAAGACTGAACATATTATGTAACCAAAACTGGTTACAAGTCTAAAATTTAGGGAAATTCAGGAGTGTTCTAGGAAGAGGAGGTGAAATCATATGTCACAATTTTTACACCAGGTCAACCTGAAAAACCTCAGAGGGAAATCTTCTGGTAAATTTTCGGCAGTTCATATTATTGACTTACGAATAAAGTGAATATACTACTCGATGCTTTTTTTATGCTTTTTACGAATATAATAATCATTTTTGTCGGAAATGAATTTTAACTCCACCCCTATATATACCAATTCAGGGTATATATTTGCACATTAGGGGGTGGGGGTAAAGTTTAAACTTACCTCTCATTTGCATAAGAAATAAACTCGCACGAAACTTACCCTTGTTTTCTTGGATACTTTTTTTGAATTATATATCCTTGGATTTTTTTTTCTTTTTCCCAAACGTCTTGTGTAGCCAGTGGGGTCATAAAACGTATTTACCAAAAAAAAAAAGAAATATCATCATGAATTCCCCATGTTTCTCAAAAGTCATGCTATATAACTTGGTGCATATAGTTACAGGATGATGATAATCTCAATACGAGGAAAAATACGAACAGGTCATTTTTGCATCAGTTTTCCGAGACATGTTCTACTAAAGAACAAATATGTTATGGAAGGTTTTGGCTAAAATTTGGATTCTATTTGTATTTTTGGAGCAAGATGCTCAGAAATTTTGTTAAAAAGTTAGACAAAATAAAGTTTTGTGCTTCACTCAGAAAAAAAAAATTGGAAAATTCATATTCATGAAGTCTAACATAAACTCTTTAGTAATTCATACCAAATATTGAATTTTTTATTTTTATTTATTGAAATTTTTCAACATTGTTTTTTTTTATTTCAAGTATATTTCTCAAAAACATATCAGCTCAAAAAAGATGGATAAAGCTGATAATCATGAAAGCTAAACAACAAATCTTAAATAATAGATAAAATGTACAAAATTTATGCTGTTATTTTCGTTTACAGGGACGTTTCGACATTTTTTTTATAATGTTCAACATAGATTTCCTCGAAAAATATGTTTTATTTTAATTTAATCTCAATATCACTGCTTGCACAACCTTCTTCACATAGAAATTTCTAAGAAAATTTCTGAAAATGTACACAATTGGAAACTGGTCAGTTATAGAATATCAGATAAAACGCAATGCCGTAGTTGATAAATCCAACGTACAACGAACATGCAAAAAATGAAAAATATATGCAGAATATACAACCGAACATACAACGAAAATCATACAACATACAACGAAAAACATACAACATACAACGAAAACAAACTGGCGCATACAACCTACATCAGGCCTATCCACGAGTATTGCTCTCCCTCAAACTCATTTGGGGTCCTCAAACTCAAAACACTGCTTATATGTCAGCAGAACTAGAAGATGTCCAAAAACGTGCTACTAAAAAGTACACAACTAGAAACTGGTCATTATAGAATATCAGATAAAACGCCATGCTGTAGTTGATAAATCCAATTTACAACGACCATACAAAAAAAGAAAAATATATACAGAATATACAACCGAACATACAACGAAAATATTAAACAGGAAATTCTTCTTCTTCTTGGTCTTGCAGCAGGATCAGGCGTTTTTTTTTTTGTTTTTGTTTTTTTTGTCTCACGTGGCATCTTAAAATTCCATTTTAATAGAAAATAAAGTAGGCTAGACTGCAAAAAAAAACTCCAAAATAAATTGTTCTTAGGGTATAAATAAATTGTTAAAGTGAATTTTGTTAATAAAATAAAATTGTTAAAATAAAATGCATCAATAAGTTGTTCTCAATTAGGGACTTACCCGAAAGGTACTAGCAAAGTACGTAGTTCTCAGTGCTTTGAAACTCCTGCTAAGACTTAATGGATTCTTGCTTAGGCTTAATGGCTTGTTTACCATATTAAATGGACAGCCCAAATTGTCAGTTAGTATCTTCAAAGCAGCTTATTGGGTAATAGTTGAGTTTCCAAAGTTAATTGCCTCTGATCCTAACCCCCTAAGAGTGTCGTAAAACTGATGCAAAGATTGTTATATATTCTTATATAAGACATATAATATATAATATATGTTATATATTATTTTGTGTAGGTGAAAATACCGTATTGAAAACTTCTATTACATTCTTGGTCAATAAAAGTGTTTTTTTTGGGCACATATTGGGCAAAAGGATCACTTGGGGCATTTTGATATATAGCTTTTTAAGCTAAATGAACGAAAATACTTCATTTTACTATTGAAAACTCATTATGTTTTTTTTTTTTTTTTTTTCAAGGCTTTAAATTTAAAAAAAAAATATGTTTTTGTTTCTGCTTCCCAGAAAAGTTTAAATTTCTCGAGACTAGAAATTGAAGTAAAAAAAAAAAAATATATGAAATTAAACATGAAGAATTAAAAAAAAAACTTGAAAAAAATGAAACAAAGGAAAAAATAGTAAAATAATTAACAAAATATGAAAGCATAAAAATAGTAAAAATTTGAAAAGCATAAAAAAGCAGCATGACATATTTTACAACTATTTGGGGACAGCTTTTTATATCATGACAAAATGACATTATCTGACTTACTATGCTTTTATTTGTTTTACTTTTTAGCGTATTTGGAAATCTGAGTGGCTCTTTTTATAGTTTTTTTCTTTTAAATATCCATATAATGTAACGCTTTTATTCCCATTTTCATGATTAGCTTTAACGCTGTTTCGTTTTTTTAGCAGCTTACTTGCGATGTCTTAGCAGGATAGAGGACAAGACGGGACGTCTGATGACCTACGTTGTTCCATTCACAGTAGCTGGTTCTGTTTATTGGCTTGCGTTGTCATATGGAGCTATCACCGTTCTACAAGTACTTTCTAAAAATTTACAGTATACTATAAATCAAGTCCGTATCTAGGGGGAGTGTTCTGGGTTTGACCCTTCCCCCTCCCGTTCTCCCTCGGAAATTTGTATCTGACTCACAAAAACGGAACAAAAATGCATATAAACAAATTTTTCATGGGTATTTAAATTTTTTGTTACTTCAACCAAACCCCCTGAAAGATATACCCCACACCCCGAAGAAAAATCCTGGATATGCTTTTGCTGCAAATACACTTCATAGACCTTTCATATGGAGGTCTCGCTATATTCTAGACATTGAACTTTTTGCTTGACATAGGACCGCTAAGTAGGGTGCTTTGATGGATAAAACCTCAAATGTCTTTTTTACTACCGGCGGGGGGTGGGGGGAGGGGTGTCATTTGCTCTCATTGATGGCTTTTCATGGCATATTTATTCTAGATTTTTCTATTTTATCTGTGTTCTTTAAATATTACTTTGGAAGTGCTTCTGTGGGCTAACACCTTTATTTTTATTTATTTCTCTGTCTTTAGCCAAAACCGACATTATGACTGCCAAGACTAGAGCTTTTAACCTGACTTCTTAATCAGTTCAGTGGATTGTTATATGTTTCCTAAATTAATTTAGGCTAACGTATTAACGTTATTAAAATTTTATTAACAAAATTCATAAAATTCATATTTTAACAATTTTATTTTATTAACAAAATTAACGGGCTTATATAAGCCAGTTTTTTTTTTTCTTTTTTCAGCCCTTTTCCTGCCCTTGAATCTGACGTGTAGGGAAGGAGAGGAGACAGTAAAAACACTTCTCTAGACACATTTAACAGCTTTAGATCCATTTATGAAGGTTCTATTCACCCAAACTCTTTTTCCAAAAGAGTTCTTCTTTGGTTCTCTAAAAAGAGAACCAAAAGAAGGTTCTATTCTTTTTTTCTTTTTCCAACCCTTTTTCCTGCCCTTGAATCTGACGTGTAGTGAAGGAGAGGAGACAGTAAAAACACGTCTCTAGACCCATTTAACAGCTTTAGATCCATTTATGAAGGTTCTATTCACCCAAACTCTTTTCCAAAAGAGTTCTTCTTTGGTTCTCTAAAAAGAGAACCAAAAGAAGGTTCTATTCTTTTTTTCTTTTTCCAACCCTTTTTCCTGCTCTTGAATCTGACGTGTAGTGAAGGAGAGGAGACAGTAAAAACACTTCTCTAGACCCATTTAATAGCTTTAGATCCATTTATGAAGGTTCTATTCACCCAAACTCTTTTTCCAAAAGAGTTCTTCTTTGGTTCTCTAAAAAGAGAACCAAAAGAAGGTTCTATTCTTTTTTTCTTTTTCCAACCCTTTTTCCTGCTCTTGAATCTGACGTGTAGTGAAGGAGAGGAGACAGTAAAAACACTTCTCTAGACCCATTTAACAGCTTTAGATCCATTTATGAAGGTTCTATTCACCCAAACTCTTTTTCCAAAAGACTTCTTCTTTGGTTCTCTATAAAGAGAATAAAAATTATCTTTTTTTGTGTGTTTTGTCTTTGTTCTAATGTTTTTGTTTTGTTAAAATGCAGTTTCTCTTCATGTTGATATTTTACTCTCCTGCTGCAAAATGAAAATTGTAAAATCAAAATATCTAGACTAATTTTTTTTTTTTTTTTTTTTTTTTGCTTCCTTTAATAAAAACTTTATCAATTTTTCCCGTCAGAGTTTATTTTTTATTCACTAGTTTTCACGTAAATTCTTCTAGTTCTTTCGGATTTTATGACCAGTGCATTTTTATGTTCATTATTTAGTCTAGAATACTATATATCCTAAAAGTGCCGAAGACATGCAAATACAAATTTTCTTATCATCCATACCTGAAAACTGTAATTTTCTAAGGTTTTTCTTTCGGTTGTTTCCGAATTCGAAAGTTTTTAGTGCAATATCCCATTTTCGTCAGTGTTACCACATAGAACCATAAAAATAAATATGAGAAGCTAATTAGTTAAACTTGACAAAGCTTTTTTTTGATAAAAATTCAAACACAAACAATCTGTCGATTCCTGAAGAAAACTACACCTTCTTGAGTGGGTTGATGCGATATGTCTTTGGCCCATTTTTTGCTGATTTTTTGTCAAAGTATATTTTTTTATATTTAGCACCCGCTATTACTAACAACTACATACGGAACTCTTTTCTATAAAACAAAATAGATGGTACTTGTATGATGTACCCCCGACCACTCAAGAAGTAAAGTTTGGTTAATCCTAATGAAATATTCCTAAATATGATTGATTTGAAATATACCTAAAATATAACGCTTTAGAAACAAATTTGGGCTATATATTTGCACATTGGGGGGGGGGGGGGGGTAAAGTATAGCCTAGTGTGTTAGGTACAATTGTCCTGCATATTATGAAGTAAGAATAGTTTTCTAACTTCACACTGTCCAAATACTTTACCCCCCCCCTTCTTTAATGTGTAAATATATAGCCCAAATTATATGTTTCCCATCTAATATGTCACTTCTCTTTGTCTTGTCTCATGCTAAAATGAAAGAAACTAGTGAAAGAAACCGGTTTATACTGCGTCAATGGGTCAACAACTTGAGTGGTCTGGGGGTATATCATACAAGTACCAAACAGATTCCTGACTTGTTCTAATTTTTTCGAGTCGTAAGGTTGTGTAAATTTCTACTTAACCAGTCTAAACAATCAGACACCATTTTCACTGTCCTTGGTACTTAGAAAATACTGCTAGAAATTTTTGAAATTTAGAAAATTTAGATTTTTTTTTTAATTATAGTATAAATTATAAAATACAAATTCTAAAATAAAAATTATAGAAAAAATTTAGAAAATTTGGAAATTTTTTACACTATCTTCACTGTCCTTGGTACTTAAAAATATAGCTAGAAATTTAGAAAAATTTTTAGAATTTTTTTAGAAAAATTATAAAATAAAGAATTATAGAACAAATTTAGAAAATCTAGAAATTTATGACACCATTTTCACTGTCCTTGGTACTTAAAAAATACAGCTTAGAAACTGTAGAAATTTAGAAATTATAGAAAAAATTTAGAAATTTTAGACACCATTTTCACTGTCCTTGGTACTTAAAAAATACAGCTAGAAATTTTATAAATTTAGAAAATCTAGAAACTTTAGAAATTTTTTTAGAAAATAAGAAAATTGTCTAATTTTAAATTTCTAAAATAAAAATTACATAAAAAACTTAGAAAATTAGAAATTTTAGACACCGTTTCCACTGTCCCTGGTACTTAAAAGATACAGCTATAAATTTTAGAATTTTTTTTTAGAAAATTAGAAAATTGTCTAATTTTAATTTTCTAAAATAAAAATTATAAAGTAAAAAATTATAGAAAAAATTAGATAATTAAGAAATTTTAGACAGCATTTCCATTGTCCCTGGTAGGCTACTTAAAAAATACAGCTTTTCAAATGTAGAAGTTTTAGCCTTGAGTAGGGATGTTTATTTTCTATTTAATGGAAGCCAAGATTACAAAATATTGATGCTTACGCAGATCTTTCACTTCAATTTTTTTGCAAACTTCAAAAGCCAGTCGTTAAGATTATTTGGCTTCCTAAAGGTTGATGGTGTCCAATGACATTGTGCGATTGGAGCGTTATCCAATCCAATGACATTAGGTGTGTTTTCGATCTCTGGTCATAGTTCTCTGATCTCAGGTCTCAGGTCTCTGGTTTGCCAAAAAATATGTTTTTCTTCGCCCTTCTCAGTTCTCTGGTGCGCCAGAGAACTGAGATCGAAAACAGAAATTAAGGAAGACGAGGCGTAAAATTTAAAAGCGTCACCCTAGCCTATCTCACTATGGTCCTAATTATCCCTAAAATGTCTGCTTGGCTCTGCCCTTTTATCCAATTCCCGTGATAACTAATAAGAGAACTTTCATCAACTTACTGATGGTCGAAATACATAAACGTCTATAAATATGTTTGAACAGCCACTGACTTCCAGTCCTTTAGGTAAAATTCTCATGAAGTGACCTAAAACACAGTTGTAGACATGTGCTAATAAGAAGTAATTGCTTAATTGAGTTAGAGCATAGGCTGTAAAAGCAAAAATAGTAAATAGCAACACTTACCAATTTTTTTGCTGCAATTTTCATTTGTAGCAACCGAATTTGTTCTATCTAAACAGAGACCGAGCTGACTTCAGAAGCCAGTTCTCTGGTGGATGGTCTTCGCCAGAGAACCGAGAACTGTGAAGAAAAACGCTCACAGTTCTCTGTTCTCAGTTCACCGGCCAACGAAAACATCAAATAAGACGAACAGAGAACTGAGACACCCATAGAGATCGAAAATGCACCTATTGTGTACCATTGCTCGGGCGGGCAAGTTCTGTTAGACAGCCAGTGTAATTGACGAACACGTCGGCCCTCGTATTTTGTTAGGAATGAGATATCTGGTGAAACCTAATAGATAATCTGTGCTAAGAGTTAGTTCAGACGTTTGGAAATTCCTATTCTCCCTATAGGAATTTCGATAGGGAGTTTCGTAATTCCCATTCGGACTATGGTTTGGATTTTTTTTTTCTAGCTTTTCCGTACGTATGGCTGAAGTGATTGGGAATTTATGGCGGTATTTTTGAAATTTGAAAAACATGTCGATTGTCAGGCATCACAAAATACCCAATTTGATTGCCCTTGTACATAATTGTGAACTTTTGTAAGATGCTTCAAGTTCAGACTACAAGAAAAGTCGACTTCGCTAAAAAAAGCAGCTTCCAAGTCTGTATCTTCAGTCATGACTACTGATGTTTGAATATTTTACCATTATTTGCAGTTCGGATGCGTGTGAACATTCTCCCTATAGGAAATCCCATGTGTTTTCTCCCTACAGGAAATCCCCAAAAGTCTGAACTAACTCTAAGATTATATATAATAAGATTTATAAAAACAGTAAATATTACCTGCCATCTAATATCGATTTTGTAGTGGTCAGCTGCTACAGTGGCAACGTAGGTAAAAGGGCGGGGAAAAGTAAAATAGAAATACTTTTCAACAGCGTGACTTTATCATTCTTAATATCTATAAAAGATATAGTTTGTAAACATTTGCAATAGAAATTTGGGTTCAGAAAATTGAGTATAGAATTTGGGTCGCACAAACGCATTGATATAAAAGATTAATACGATGACAATAAAGACTTTCCACCTCATATTTATTATCTTGGGGAAAAAGAGACTTATGCCCCACCATTTCGAGTATTTCATCTCAAATATAGACTTGGCTATTTGCGTAGCTTGTTATAGTTATTTTTAAATAAAGCCTTGTCTTTCAATTTATCTACAAAATTGTGCTGTTAGAAGACAAGCGACAGCAAAGATCAGAACGAGTCAAAAATTAAAATGAAGAAGAAAGAAATATTACGTTAGAAGAACAACGTCTTTACAATCTTCGACGCCAACAAAATGTGGCGTAAAACCCAGTACAAACCAAACAAGATGCCATAACCTACGTAACTGTTGATTACAAGTCATTGGGACCTTCAACCTTCTAAGTGTGCCCTGGGGAGCCCTCCTTTTTCCCGAGGAAAAAAATAGTAAACAAATCTTACTCGTCGGGAGGTTGCTACTTACAACGAGAATCAATATATACAAGCCTACCACATGCCGAGTGCCGGGTCCTGGCTTCCAAATCCGCTACATAGTTTTTTTTTCTTAAATGGTATATTGACATTTCTGGCCACTAAAACGACCTTAAAAGGTCACAACTATAAGGAAGAATTTGTATTTTTCCCATGGTGGTTGTATCCTAATTTAAATTAACTAAAATTTTTACTAATGCTACTCACTTATTTTTCTATTATTTATTATCTTATTTATATTTTGTTATTCTCGTTTATCTTTCTTATCCTTGTTCACGTAATTTTTTTTTTTTAATATTAAAAATAACCCATTATTTATTCCAAAAAAGTATTATTTCTGCTTCGCTTCAATTTTCCGTTCTCTTTATTTTAATTCAATTTCAGTTTATAATTCTGTGTTTTTTTTTATTTTGTATCTTTTCGGAAGGTCTATGGATTAACAGAAGGCATGTATGTGTTGGAAAATATGGGCCTACTCTGTATTTTGGGTGGTCTTCCATTGATTCCAGTCTTGGTTGGTGCTGCAAAATTTATTGATTGGGAACAGCCGGTGCTTAACTTTTTGCGTACCTATGTTCCTAAGACTCCGATTGTTAGACATATGCTTCCCATTTTCAAGTAAGTTTTTTCTTTTCATTTTTATTAAATGACGGATGAAATAAAATATCCACGAATGAAAAATAATGAAAAGGCAGACATTTTTCCTGTGGTTTTTATACATCTTTTGTTTTTCAGGTTTTTTCCTTTTTAGTCTTCATGTTTACTCTCGATGAATGAAAGACCTAAGCCAAACTAGCCAGCCATGACAAAACAAAGATAGTAAAGTCCGAAGAAAAAAAAATGGGTTAACCGGCCAGTACGACTTACCGGGCGCTACTCGGCTTAGAGAGTGACGGCTTCTTCCTCCATCTGCTTCGGTCTATAACAAGTCCATAACAATCGTTTGGACTTCACTCCGTCTGATATTTGCCATCGCCAGGAGCTTAGACGGTCTGTCAGACCATCGTTCCTTTGATCGGCCGCGAGTTCGCTTCCAAGCGGTTTTCGTAGGGTCGAAGTCGATGGTCGTCTTTGCAGATAAACGCAGGGGTATCCGAAGTAGGTGTCCAAACTATCGTTAAGGTATGCTCGGCTACTCGGGTTGAAAACTGAGTCTGCTTGGTGAGCTTCAGCAGCTTCTCGTTACTCACGATGTCAAACCATCCCAGACTTTCGATCCTTCTCAGGCTCTTCGACTGGAATACATCGATGGCTCTTTAGGGTGACGGTTCAATCTGTCCATGGTAGAAGACGCGTTGGACATCCTTTCTTGCAGCTTGGAGAGAAGCGAGCCATCTACAGAAATTGTGGAGCCCAGATAGGTAAACCTTTGGACAACTTAGATGTAGTTCTTCTGTCCTGGCTAACTGGAGAATTGAAAGCAGATGAAGACGGGTCTTTAGCCATAATTTTCGTTTCATTCCAGTTTATCTGCAGTTCCACTTTTACAGCCACTTCTCGTAAAATTCGAAGCACTTCTAGCAACGAATCTACAGAATCCGCCAGGATGGCTGGGTTGTCAGCAAAATCGCCATCTGAGGTGACGCGATCTCCAAACTTGAGTCCAAAACTTAAACGTGAAGTGGTATTTGTCATAGCGCGGTCTATAATGACATAGAAGAGCTCTGGAGTCACTGCATATTCTTGAAGCACACCTGTCGTGATTTTGAAGAATGGGCTGCGCCGGCCGTTGGCTTGAGCACAGCTCTCTGTACTCTGCTGTAGAGCTTTGAAGAGTCTGCAGTATTTCCCAGGGAGACCGGTCAATTCTAGTATCTGCCAAAGAACAAACCTAGTTTTACTGCGTTCGTAGAATTATTCTTAGAATCAAAGGCTTGTAGCTTAAAAATGGCAATAAAGGAAAATTTAAATGTTTTTTCCTTTGAAAAGAATCGTGATTTGGAGAAGAAGAATTGCTCTTTTCAGTAATAATAGTATAGTAATAATATTAATTATATTTATAGTAATAATAATAAATAATAGTAACAATAGTAATAATAAATATAGCAATAATAGTAATAATAGCATAGTAATCTTTGCAGTTGAATAAAAATAGTATACTCAAAGAAAACACAAGTTTAGTACTATATTATTCTACTCCAAAGATTGATTCAGGTTTTTACTGTGCAGAAATAATCCATTGCCAGAAATCAGGTCCTTGAACTGCCGTCTCGATTGTGCGTATTTGTATTCGCACGTGTACGTATGACGACGTATTGTGTGTGTCGTGTTTCCTACGTTTAAGAAAATAATTTTGGCCACAAGGTTAGCAGAGAAAGATGCTAATTTTTTTATTATGTTTTAGCATGTGGATTTTGCAATTGTGCGTGTCCCTTGTGGATTTTGCAATTGTGCCCTTGTGCAGGCACTGCATTTAATCTAAAAAAAAAAAAAATAATGTTTTAAGTATGCCCTGTAAAATCTCCTTGTCAATGCCTGGGATGTGCCAAGGGATTGTTAATAATGGAATAGTGTTATTAAAGAAAATAGATGCCAGACCGCTATTCAATCTGCTGTTTCTCTTAATTAAATATGTAAAAAAAATTATTGTCAAATGAAAGTAAATAATGATATTAGAACTTAAAACGAACATAAACTATTCTGTATAAGAGGGGGGCAGCTCCCTCTTGCACCCTCCGCTCTTTACGCTAAAGTTTTAAAGCGGTTTAAAAATACTTTTTATTTCGTATCAAAGACCCTTGTGTTTGAGCTGCTGTTCTTAAAGAGTTCGGAGGGGGGGGATCAAACTTTAGCGTAAATAGTGGTGGTGCAGTAGGGTGCAGCCCCCTCATAAACAGAATAATTTCGGTTCGTTTTAAATTTTAATGTCGCTATTTTGGAACTTACGCTCACCTCCCAAGTGCCGTTCTCTATCCAGATAGTACAGCGCACTCTCAGGTGGTTTGGACACCTCCTACGCATGCCGACGACAACCCCAGCCAGAATTATTTATGATTTCGACCCAAAAGCTCATGGCTGGTCCCGCCCAAGAGGCAGACCCCGGACCAGGTGGAAGGATAGTCTCAATAAATTCCTGGAGATGGCCAACATTGCTGTCGACGAGGCCACAATCTTAGCACCAAATCGGTCAGCCTGGAGGAGCAGGGTTGCGACGCTATCTACGCCGCCCTTAACGCGGCAGGAGCCCTAAGTCAAGTCAAGTATTTTGGAACAAGGAAATGAAATTCTTGGATTCCAGTTTTAAGTGACAAGAAGGAAAATATAATATTTATTTATTCATAAAAATGAATAATAAACAATAAAGCGCATATAACATCCTATGCTACCCGAAGGCTCTATGTCTGGGAACGCCCTAATTCACTAAGTCCTAATTCCTAATCCTTAATTCCTAATTTTTTAATTCCTTAACCTTTATAACAAGTTTCAAGAGGTTAAATAATCGCTTTTGATTCTTTTTACCAGAGTTTGCATTTTTAACTCGTTATGAATATAAATTATCGTAATTAAAGATGCATTATTTAACTTTCTACATCCCAGTTTCCACCTTAACTTAGGTATATCTCGCGCCACATTCGTGTATGTACAATGATACAACACTGTTTTCATCATTGTTAATCCTGCAACAGTGTTTGCAAGAAGTGATCCAATATCAGGTCTGTTACTGATGCACTGCTAGCACTGCCTGACCACAAGAAAATTTTTTTGTCCTTTCGACAGCTTGTTTCATTTTGTTTTTTTTCTCTCTTTTTCTTAGCCCTATACTGCTGCTATTTCAACCACTTATATCATTTTTCCTTTTTTTTTTTTTCTTGCCCACATAACTGCTGGCATTTTGACCCCTTGTGTCATTTTGTTTTTCTTTCTCTCTTTTTCTTTGCCCCATAGCTGCTGTTATTTCGAGCCCTTTTGCCTTTTTACTTTTTTTCTTTTTCTTGGGCACATAACTGCTGGTGTTTTGACCCCCTTGTGCCATTTTGTTTGTTTTTTTTTCTCTTTTTTTGCCCCACAGCTGCGGCTATTTCAAGCCCTTTTGCCTTTTTTCTTTTTCTTGGGCACATAACTGCTGGTAATTTGTCCCCTTGTATCATTTTACTTCTTTTTTTTTCTTGGCCACATAACTGCTGATATTTTGACCCCTTGTTTCATTTTTTTTTCTTAGCCCCTTAGCTGCTGCTATTTCGACCGCTTATATCGTTTTTCTTTTATTTTTCTTTCTTTTTTTCGGCCCCATAGCTGCTGGTTTTTAGACCCTTTGTGTCATTTTTGTGTCCCATAGTTACTGGTATTTCGACCCCCTTGTGTCATTTTACTTTCCTTTCACTCTTTCTTGGCCTCAAGGCTAATGGTGTTTTGTTTGAATGTATTATTTCTCTTTAGCTCAATAGGTCTTTGAGTGATTAATCTCATTATAGTTGTCGTTGTTTTGTTTTGTTGTTGTTTTTTTTTTCATTATTTTACTCATTCAAGTCTGTCATAAATTTCTATTTTATCCTTCTTTTTGATTATATAACGGCTGAAAAGAAAGAAAAGATCATTTTCATATTTTACCCCCTCCTCTTGAATAAAAAATCCTAGGCACGGGCCCGAGATCTAGACTTTGAAATAAGAGTTAACAGTTTGAGTTAAGATGTGCTGTAAGGACTTAAATTCCAGAATAGGTTCAGAACCTAGTATTTGATTTTCCCCTCACAGATGGGTAGATGAGCGGAAAATGCCAAGGTGACCTAATAGGTCACCTGAACACCCAAAAAGGTCAAAAAGAAAGAACAAAAGGTCACTATTCCCAAATATTTAAATAAAAGTTAATCCTTCTAAACATTAGGAATACTTACAAACAGAGTTTGTAACAGTTTGTAGGAAGAGACTAACCTTTGGGAGGTGCCATGAAGGGCCTTGTTGATTTTCACTTTTTTTTTATTCCAGTTTTATTACATAAATGAAGTTAATAAAATTGAAACAATATAAATATCATTAAGAAATGAAATATCATTAAGAATAATATGATATGAATATCACATGAATATGATATGAATATGATATGAATGTATTTAATAATCTTATTTAAGTTAAAAAAAACTGCTGATAAACAGTTTAAGTTAATTTACAGTACAGTTAATTGAGTTGATTTAAGTTAATAAACAGTCAAAAAAGGAATGACGTAGTAATTTATAAGTAATGAAAATAGTAATTAATTAATTGTGTTGATTAGTACATCATCTCAGGCATTTTGCTGAAACTAAGTTTTTTGCTGAAACTTTTTTATTTACAATTTGCAAAACAAAGATGAAAAAAGTTGTTCAATGAACATTAAAAACATTTTAAAATTGACAAAATGCTTAAATAATGACCATAATTTGTTTTGTTAATTCTCTAATTATTACAGCTTTAGACCGGGTAAAGATCAAGAACTCCGAGTGCCTTATGTTCCACCGAAGCCCGACTTAGAGACGGTCATTCTTACGAATGCAAGTGGTGCCATGTTGTTCCCTACGTGTTGTGTCCTCTGTGGTAACGTCTTCTTTGGATCTGTGCAAGGAAGCTTGAAGAGAGTGGTGCTGGTAAGTTTTGTACTGTTTACCACTAATCCAAAAGCTCTTTGAAGCCGCCAGCCAATTCATGCGTAGCATCAGGATGATCGTTTCGTCTACGTAAGATAATGCGTTTCTAAGATTCAAATGTATGTCTTCAACTAAGGAGCCCCAGTCTTGGCTAAAAAACAGGGACTTCTCCATGGAAAGGTCACAAAAAAGCTCTTAATATGACTTTTCATTGCGTTTTGCAACGAAATCATGCAAAATGCGAAAAAAACACGTTTCTATGATTGAAATTTGCGCATGCAAATTTCCTGCATTTCCTGCAAATATCCTGCATGGAAATTATCCTGTATACATCCTTGATGAACAATTTATTGTATTGGTTATTGATATAAGTAACGCTGTAACAATTTTTGAATGAATGATTTCTTTATTGATCATTTCACAAACGACAAATCAATTAAACAATCATAGCCACTACTAGAAGGTAAAAAAACCTGTGGGCAGTGACTCAATTAATTAATTAATTCACATAATCAATAACATATAAGTAAATGTATTTTTTTTTAAATAAGAAAAATAATAAGAAGAAAGAAAGCAAAAAAAGACTAAATCCTCACAAGGGAACCGCTTGCACCCTGTATCTCGACCAAGTAGTAACTTTTTGACCTGTGATTTAAATGAAGAAACTGATGTCCGGGAGGCTATCTCAGAGGGTTACACTCACGTGACGAAACACACGAGCTGACCTTACTGTATTTCTCTTCTCAGATACTAGCTTATCCGCATTCCTTGTATGGTAAGAATGATAAACATAATTAGTAGAAAAAAATATCCACAAAACAGGCTGGTGAAACATCATTTAAACATTGTTATTTCAGTGTCAGTAACTGGTGATCCCGTAATTGACCAACACTCAATATGTGTATCACTAACATTAGCACATTCCCCCAAAAGACGAACTGCTTTATCTTGAATAGTCTGGATTCTACTATAATTAGCCTGAAAATTACTTGCCCCAAAGGGAACACCCATATACAATATAAGGTTGGATAATTGCACCATAAATAATCTTTAAAACAGAAAACGGGAAAAAATTACGAAAACGACGAAGTAAACCTATGCCTCTTGCTGCCTTGGACAAAATAACTTCATTTCGTTTATTGCAATTCAAATTACAATCAACGAAATATCCCAAATACCTTGCGTCAAAATTTGATTAATTGTAGTACCACCGAAGCAAATATTATTGAAAGAATTCGTCTCAACACCAATACGGCTAAACATTGTATAATCAGTTTTACTAACATTAACACTTAAGGAACTGAGACTAGTAAATATATTCGGATTCTGCAGGACATTGTTTGCGCGAACTACGACATCTTTTCCGCCTCTGCGAAAAAGATGTTATAGCTGTGTTATCTGCAAATATTATAAGAATTGCGCCAGGAAGATAAAATCTTAATGTATCAACATATACTAGAAATAAAAGTGGTCCCAAAACAGATCCTTGTGGAACTCCATAATTTACTTGTGATGCAGCACTTGTAGTATCGTTAATCACAAGCAGCATGGATTTTCCGTGCAAACCTTTTCGTCTGTCCTAAATTGTATTGTCTTATCTTTAGATTATCAGAGCAATAGGTTTTACTTGTAGCAAGATTTGGTACCTTAGGCCATGCTAACATGAGTTAGATCGTAGTTGCCAGATTGTGTGTGTTAAAACCTTGTTGATTTTAAAATCCTGGGTAGGGATAGTAGCTTCGCAATTCCTTTCAGGGGGTGTATATTTTAGGCTCTAGATTCGTTCCTGAAAGTCACTCATCTAGTTCGTAAGACAAAAAAGATGAAAATCGTTTCGCACTGCTGGCGCATAGGGTGCTGAAATCGACTTTTCAGTTTGCTGGAAAAGGAAATTCGATCGCTGGAAACGGGCATCTCACTCGACTACTTTCCAAGATAGCGAGAAGTCCCTAAACTAGAACTTGAAAAAAAAAAAAAACCGTCAAACCTTTAACAACGTTTCTTGAAAAAACATCCAAGTTGAAAATATTTCTCTCCTCCAAGGATAACCTTATAGAAGTTCAGTGTGCTTGCAATTAATAACCAGCCTTAATAGTAATTGATTAAGGAAATAATTAATCCTGACGATTAGTCAACCCAGTAAATAAACAATTAGTCAATAACTGATAAAAATAAAATCATTAATAATTAAGTAGATAATTAAGTATAATAAATGATTAAGAATTCCTTATAGAGGTTCATTGCATTAATAATCTATTATTATATAATAATAATGTATAATTTATTACAAATGTTTTATATATGTATTATGTATTATGACGAAGTGCAAATGTATTATTTCGAGCCTAGTTTTACAATGCAGGCAATTGCTGCAGGGAAATGACCCATACGAATAGCAAGACAAATGATACATATACGGATCCTGTGTATATTGCTGAAGTGGCACCCAAGCACCCTAGTGATTATATAAGGCACAGAAAGATCAAGTGACACGAACACATACGGCCTGTTGGCCGAATACGTCAAACCTCATACAGCAACCTTTGATATATCCTTTTATTTCCGGCTCCCCATCTCTTTTTCATTTAATCTGACGTTAAATTACATCAAATGGGCATTCAAATCTTACAAGTTGTGGAAATTACGGCCTTTTCATTTGATCAAAATCATTGTAGAATGATTTTGAAATTGATGCAATGAACCGCAAGAACTTTCAGAATACCTACAGTCTTCTTCGAGTACTTCATAGCTTCTAATTGGGTCCGGAACTGAAACTGGTTTTACGTCATTTAACTTAGAAAGTGACTTAAAGGCCTGCCACGCATAGGGGTGTTTTGCGCACTGATTTCAGCACCTCAGTGGGCAAACGATAGTGGTACAACAAAAATGTCCTTTGCTCGAGATTTCCAAAAATAAACTTCATAGACACCATTAGTCAACTGCAGGTTATCAAGGTTTATCTCAACAATTATTAGTTCTTTTATTATTATTCTTTTTAAGTTCTTTTATTATTAAAATTTTTAGTATTTTAAAATTTTAATTTCATGAAAAAAAAATTTATTTAATAATTTCATTATTAATTTATGATGTTCTATCATTATTCAATAGTTAACTATTATTATTATTATTTAGAACTTTTGATTTTCCTTCTGAAGTGAAGGAACGATTGAGAATTTTTTATGATAGCGCCCTTCTTGTTGCTCAGAGATAGCGCCCTTCTTATTGCAGATTTTGTTTAACACAAAATATTACTTTCACTTTCCTGCCGGTAAAAAATTTGGAGAGGTTGTAGGAGTTCAACTGTGTCACCATGGAAATTAGATAGGTTGGGTGTGAACAAATATTACTAGGAGATTTTTAACTGTGTTATGATGCCAGCTTCAGAAAATTAACCAAGTCATGTCTGAATATTTAAAAGCAGTTTATGTAATCAAACAATCAGCATTTAATGAAAAGTGTATCACATCATAGAATTTTACAGTCCTTGACTAGAAAAGAAAGGAAGAAAAACTAGAAAAGAAAGAACTAGAACTAGAAAAGAAAGGAAGAAGAAAGGCACATAGGAAATTGGGAAACTCATGAACAAAAGTTAGTTTGCATTATCAGCATCTTAAAAAACAATTTATTAATTTTTGATATATTACTTTTTGATAGACTATTACTGGAATTTGGCGTCGTTTTTGACGACAAAAAAACCTAGAAAAATTTTCATGCTCAAATCGGCACCACTTTCTTCGCGAATCGGCGCCGATTAGTAAATTGGGGCCGAAAAAAGCCACATGTGATCTAGGCTTTAAGCCAGAACGACTTAAGCTTGAGCCGTAACTTAAGTCGTATTCCTCTCATTTTCAGCTACTCCTTCTAATAGTTTTTGTTTCTTAGGGTGGTCTGCTGTACCTATTTGCCAAGAGTTCTTTCAGGCTCTTTCTCTTGCAAGCGAGATACATTCGTCGCCATACAAGAAGAGTTCTCAGTTGGAATAAAAGAGAAGTCCTACCCGACATGACCATACCTTGTCAGTTATGACCATCCACAAGACCATCAAGGTCGTTGAACTATGCGCTGCTACAAGCAATAGTAAAAAGGATTGTTTGTTGTTGTTGACTTTAGTCCACAACAACTGACAATTGTTTGTTGTTTTATTATTCCACAACAACAAACGATTGTTTGTTGTTTCATTAGTCCACAACAACAAACGATTGCTTGTTGTTATGTTGTTGTTTTATTTAGTCCAGCTTCTATCTCTGAACATTCAATATCTTTGTTTTTCATTTTGTGTCGTCCTCTAAAGCAAAAATTAATTCGTTTATGATATTATTCCCGATTTACATGAAAGTTTTTTTCCCTTTAGATTAAGATTACCTACCTTTAAGTTTGATTTTCTATCACTTAACTTTAAAAAAATAAATAAACTGTTAGGGCAATAAGATCAAAAGTGAATAGAAATTGATATGTATTGTAGAAAAGGGTGGTTATCTCTAACTATATTAGAATATAAACCGCCCTTAACTAAAATGCAAAGAGACGGTATACATATGTTTTCACTTTGAATTCATAACTCGCTTATTTTCATTTTGAATTCATAACTCGCTTATTTTCATTTTGATTTGTTTGTGATTTGATTAAAGAGAAAAATATCCTAGTGAAGAAAAGAGAAAAAATGTGAAAAAAAGTGAAAGAAAAATGTGAGTAAAGAAAAAAATCAAAGAAACGGTACCAGTTACTCTACAATTCTTAATCATTCTTATTGTCATTAATTCACTATTATATTTTGTTATTCGTCTCAAGTTTAGTATCTCTTTGCTAAAATGCATACTTTGATCTACGTAGGAGATACTTTGATCTCCATTCTGTATGAAATTTTAGTTTTTAAATGTTGTATTTTATTTTATTTACGACACTATATTTGGTAATTTATTTGTTACTTTTTTTTCGGGGCGGGGGAGTGGTCAAACCGTCTAACTTCTCCCCCTGGATAGGGCCCCAATTTGGGCTATTTGTATAATACTTGTCCCTAGTGAAAAAAAAACCTAAATCATCCTATATTTAAAACAAAAAATGACAAACCAACAATAAAAAAGCGTTAACGTCACTTCAAGAATGTGACGTTATCGAATGTGACGTGTGACGAATGTTGGAATGTGACGTTACAATTCTTGTATTGGAATTTTTATTTATATAAAATGCGGTGAATAAATGTTTTACTCATGATAACCACTTTATATTAATTAATTATATAAAAACAAATTCCAGGATGTGGAATTCCCTAAGAAGAAAACCGAATCATTAAACTATCTGCTTTTTTAATTTTTCTCTGTGCCAGTTGAAATAATCAGCATCAAAGCAACTGCTTGTGATGCCTTTATTACTGGAATTTTCCCTAATTTTTTTATTCCACCGTGTATCACCACACTGTATGTTGCGTCTTAAAGCCTTGAAATTTCACTTTTGTTCAGTTTTTATATGTTTTTGAATCTTTAGTTGTGTTTTCGTATCTGTTTTAGCTTAAAATCCTACACACCTATTGTTAATCCTATTATCCAATTTGTGGGGGAGGGGGGGATTACCCGATTTTCTAGAAAAGAAGTCAGCAACAATACTGATTAATAAAGTTACGAATTTATTCTGAATCGAATTACGTTTGGGTCAGTTTTATATCTCAGATGAAACACTGCAGCATCTATTTTAGATGCTGCAGTGTTTAGATAATAGTGTGTTTGAAATATCTTGATCATTGACCAATGAACGCTGATTAGATCTATATCTTGATCTATCTGAGCCAGAATTATAATATATATATTTTTTAGAGAATCCTCTAATGCTGCGTAAGAAATAGGGAAAATACAATATTTTTCATATTTTTTAGCGTATTTTTCAATGTACAAAAAATGTAAAGCCAATTTAAAAATTTAGTTTAGTAGATGAATAAAACTGAGTCACAGCTTTCGACTGGTATCAAAATTGCCATCTTATTTTGAAATATTAAATCGCAGGACCGCAGGAAAAACATACAGAAAATTCGCTCAGGAAACATAACCTTAAAGAGTACATTTCTGTGAAGGTGGGTACGCATAAGGTTTTGTGATATAAAAAATTGACCATGACAAACAAGCGGTTTTGCGACGAGTCGGCAGAAAAATAATATACGAACATTCATTATCAAATATAATGGCTTTCTTTTTTCCTGTAATCTGTTGTTTATTTAAAAGAACATGGTCAAATTTGCCCTTCAGAGTTAAACTTATTAGAAAAATTGAACAATGGAAATGAAATACCTTTTAGGACTCATTTAGAACTCGCTATTGTGAACTAAAAGCGGTATTTCCCATTAAAAAGGACGCTGGAGAACGACGCTGCAGTGTTGTTTTTTTTTAGGGAATTTTCTTTCTTTTTATTTTTGTATTTACTTTTTTGGTACTTCTTGCAGCCATTAAATACATTTTGGATTATTATTGATATTATTATTATAGATGATATTATATTATTATTATAAATATTACTGTAGAGGATATATAAATTATTGTAGATATTATGACCAGTATCTTTGCATCCTGCATTTTTTACCTTGCACTCGTTACGTTTCTCCGTTACGTTACGTTACATTGAGTGGTTTTTTTTTTCGTTTTTGTTTTCAATTTTAACATCAATTTTTTTTTCAATGTTTTCATTTTTGTTTTGTTTATTTTCACACCATGCTGTCTGTTGTGCTTATAGTTTAAAGAATATATAGTTTATAGTTTCAGCCTATTCCTCTCCCCCCCCCCTGGACTTTGAAAAACATATTTTGGTTATTTTGTAGAAAAAATCAAAAAACGAAAATTACCCTAGATTTGTATAGTAAATCTCCCTCTATACTTTTATGAATGAGTGCCCCTGTCTTTTTTCCGTAATTTTGGGGTCTGGTGAAGTTTGTTTTATTTTTATGTATTCGCAAACAGTTTAGACTATAATTATAAGTTTCAAATTATAAAATTGCAATTTGAAAAAAGTTTGTTAGTTAATTATTACAATTTTTTGTTCAAAAACCATTGAAAAGACAGTGCACAAGGTGGAACAAAATTTGTTAGACAACATAAATGAATTATGAATTTACAGACGAAAAATAATATAAAATTTGTATAACAAAATTTGTTAGACAACATAAATGAATTATGAATTTACAGACGAAAAATAATATAAAATTTGTATAACAAAATTTGTTAGACAACATAAATGAATAATGAATTTACAGACGAAAAATAATACAAAATTTGTTAGACAACATAAATGAATTATGAATTTACAGACGAAAAATAATATAAAATTTGTATAACAAAATTTGTTAGACAACATAAATGAATTATGAATTTACAGACGAAAAATAATATAAAATTTGTATAACAAAATTTGTTAGACAACATAAATGAATTATGAATTTACAGACGAAAAATAATACAAAATTTGTTAGACAACATAAATGAATTATGAATTTACAGACGAAAAATAATATAAAATTTGTATAACAAAATTTGTTAGACAACATAAATGAATTATGAATTTACAGACGAAAAATAATATAAAATTTGTATAACAAAATTTGTTAGACAACATAAATGAATTATGAATTTACAGACGAAAAATAATACAAAATTTGTTAGACAACATAAATGAATTATGAATTTACAGACGAAAAATAATATAAAATTTGTATAACAAAATTTGTTAGACAACATAAATGAATTATGAATTTACAGACGAAAAATAATATAAAATTTGTATAACAAAATTTGTTAGACAACATAAATGAATTATGAATTTACAGACGAAAAATAATACAAAATTTGTTAGACAACATAAATGAATTATGAATTTACAGACGAAAAATAATATAAAATTTGTATAACAAAATTTGTTAGACAACATAAATGAATTATGAATTTACAGACGAAAAATAATATAAAATTTGTATAACAAAATTTGTTAGACAACATAAATGAATTATGAATTTACAGACGAAAAATAATATAAAATTTGTATAACAAAATTTGTTAGACAACATAAATGAATTATGAATTTACAGACGAAAAATAATATAAAATTTGTATAACAAAATTTGTTAGACAACATAAATGAATAATGAATTTACAGACGAAAAATAATACAAAATTTGTTAGACAACATAAATGAATTATGAATTTACAGACGAAAAATAATATAAAATTTGTATAACAAAATTTGTTAGACAACATAAATGAATTATGAATTTACAGACGAAAAATAATATAAAATTTGTATAACAAAATTT